>WAAE01022714.1:0-85041 GCA_013400495.1 Nicator chloris
GTTTATAAAGTTGCCACCCATCAAAGAAGAGTTGCAGAAATATGGAAAAAATCCTAAGCTGCAGAGCAAGTTTCCACAGCTTTTGCCCTCTTGAGCTGCTGCCTCACACACAAAGCAGCACGTCACTGACCTTGCAGAAGGCTGGGAACCCTGTTCTGGGACAGCAATCAAAGCTGCTGACACAGGGGGCAAAACAGCTCCTGCTCCAGAGCTCTTTTACACATGGCAAAGTCTGCTCTGTAAGCTAAAAGGGAATATGCATAAGGCACTCATTTCTTGAACATCTTTGAAGTCTCAAGTATTAAACTCCACTAATATGTTCTTTATCTTACATAATTTAATGCAGAAGCTTTTTTCTATAATGTTGAGCACTTCAACTCAAGAAAAAACAACTTGAACTCTGTTCCCATCTCTTATCTAAATAAGATCTTTCTTTAAAGGACCCTTGATGAAAAGGCTCTACAAACCATAGATGTGTGTAATTCCTTTCAACTATTTCAAATATCAGTCAATGACCACCTGAACACTGGAAGCTGCTCTAAGTTTCCTTCTGTTAGCTACATTTCTAATTCCTAAATTCCTCTAATTCCAGGAAAAGAACTATGTTGTAATGATAATATAAGCACTGACATTATAAAACCAGATTTTTCGCTCCACACTATGTATCATGATTTGGCACTACAATCCCAGCATACTTGGCAGCTCCTCAGACTTTTGGGTTCTATTTTTTTACTGCCCCTAAAATGTTTAAGCTTTCCTTCTGTCTCCCTTTAGTTATCAAATGTATCTTGTCCATTTATTTAACTTGCTCAAAGTGGTTATTTTAAGCTCAATATTTCTTTATACATTTTCAAAAGATATTTAACTTCTCATCCATTTACATATGAAGATGACAGCTTCTGACACATCCTGAAATTAAGTGGTGAGAACTGCTTATCTATTTATTTGAAGTATGGAAAGCATATACAAGGAAAAAATATTTGGTAGAATATTTAAACTGAAATTCTCTCTCACTCTTTCCTGCCTCTCAGAAAACAGGCTTTCTTTATAAGCCAGATCTCAGAAAACATCAGAAAACTCTCCAGATATAATAGAGTTGACTGATAAAATATGCCCTGATTACCAAATATCACTTAAGTTCAATATTATATTCAAAGTCATATAAATTGGACTATTTTTCTTTGAAAACAACACAAATAATCTAAGGGAGAAAAAACAGAAAGGTAGACAACTCTGGAATAACAGAGTAACAGGGATAGGAAGAAGAATTCTGCTAAAATGTGCACAGGTGCAAAAGGCCTCCTACTATCTAGGAGGCTCAGAGAATGTGAACCAGTGTGCACAGAGTTTAGTTAAAACACACACCATTTTATACCTGATTTAACTGTGACTTCTTAAATACTAAAACAAGAATAATGCCTTAGCCTTAACTTCAGGACAAATATTTCAAGGCCTGTCCCAAGGGGTCTTTCCCTACTGCATTTTCTATCAGTAGGGAAAGACCCCTTGGAACACCCCTTTAGCTTTACAGCCAGCACCAATTTCTTACAAGCTTTACATTTCCTCAAATATGAACGGACACAACTTCTAAAACTCATAGTATTGAAGTTTTCATTAGGCTGCTTAAACTAGCTCTGCATCATAGAGTACATTATTTTGTGAGCACTTCTTTCTTAGAAAAAGAACCTTCAGACTCATGTTTGAACTACGGGCCCTGTCAGCACATAACTATTAACCCAAAAGTTGCACATTTTGTAGCTGTTAACATCCAGTCACCAACCCTATCTGCAACAAACTACGCTTGGCAGCAGGACACAAATGCATCACCTGAGGCTGCAGTAGGTTTTTGAAGAAGCTGAACAACAACACACTGGCAAACGTCCTGGAACTCCATCTGAGCAGAAGTCAAGGACTCTGGGGCACCACTGTGGGGTTGGTGACACAGCAAAAGCCCAAACTATAACCCAGAGTGTTTTGGCTGCAACTTGAGTGCTGCCCAAGATGAGCCCTCGCAAGCCAAAAAGCCAACTGAGCTGGGAAGCTGTGCCTGAACAGGAACTTCATTGTTGGACTGACAATGCAGTGGAGATTGGCTGCATTTGGGTCTGTCAGGCTCAACATTTCCCCCTCTGGAGGAGAGGCCATTTTATTATACTCTGTCCTCCTTCTTAAAAGCTAGCTTATAATTAAGCCTACTTAAATAAATTAGCTTCAGAGCTTTTAAGAGTTACTCTACGTACATACACAGTGAGATAAGGAAAGAAAGTAAATGATACTTTTTTTCTTTGTTGTTTTCAAATCTGGAACAGTAGCAGCAAAACTTCATGGCTATAGCTCTGACCAGTGATGTATACATAGCAGCAGCCCCAAATACCAGAGCTAAATATCAGCAGGGCACAAAGCAGCTGAAGCAACCTTCAGGGATAAAAACTCAAGGTAAGTCTGAGTGTTTGCACTTCAAAATCAAGTCAATATCAAACTGAAGTTAGTATCCAGACAATTAAATATAACTAATACTAAGAATCAACTGTATTGACAGAAGAAAGCCATGTCAGTGGAGACAGGAATGGTAGTGGGAGAAGAAAATTAATTTTATTTACACTTGAATGTTCTTGTACTCAAAAATGGCCTCAAACAAAATACTGGCAAAGTTAATTACCATGCCAATCTTCATTAAAAGAGAAAAAAACCCCAAAATTAAGAAGTCAAAACATTTGTCACATGATGAAGAAACCTTAGTTTTCAGAGCAAGATAACTGATGAAGACATCAATAGATTCTCTCAAAGGGATATGTGCAGTTTCCCATCACATCTGAATGACATTTTGACTGAAGTGTTGTCAGGTTTCTGCCTCATCTCATAGTAAATTGAGGCAAAGAAAAATAATCTAGCATTTCCCATTTCTGAACTATGACATTATGAAATCCTGGCAACAAAACCCAGGGTTTTTTTCAGTTCAGGTGTTTGTCTAGAACCCAATTATTACAGCATGACAGATGGTTGGAATACTATGCAGTGTTTAATATGGCACTCCCAGTAAGGAGAACATAATGAATATCTCAAAAAACCCGAAACTTTTTTCTTTTACATTGTTTTTACTGTAACAATTATTACAGTAACCATTCTCCTCATTTTTATTCCTCTACAGATAATACCATTTCCTCTAGACTAGTTGTTCAAATATGATATTCCTAGTCTTACCCACAACTTTGCAACAACAAAACAAAGCACAAAGCAGCAAAGGCACCCAACTAGTGCCCTGAGGCTGCTGATTAGGGAGCCAGCCTCAGTGGTCTGAAATCAGAGATGGAGTGATCCATTCAGCTGTTCAGCATAGGAAACACACACTGGTGATGTCACAGCTTGCATGTGCCTAAACCAGAAAGGCCTTGTAGCCTACCTGCTAAAGCTCCAAAGGTGGCCAAGAGGGGAACCAGGGAAGAAAAAGGCAAAAGAACCCCCTAAGCATGAGATCAGTGGGGAAATCAAGGCAGCTGCTACAGCTACAGTGCTCCAGTTCCTGAAAGCAGCTCAGGCATCTGGGCAGAAATCCCAGTGTCTGGTCAGAAATGCCACCTAAGAAGACACTCCCTGGGTGTTTAGAAAGAATGCTGCTCCAATGACAAGACTTGTTTCCAAACGAAGCAACTGTCACAAAACATACTACAACACAAATCTTTCTATATATTCACCATGTACCAGTATACAAATAACTCCTGAGAACAATTCACACGCCAAGAACACTGAGATGAGGTGAAATGATGTCCTGTCAAAGACACAAGTTCCTCACAGCAAACTCCAGACTGTCAAATTAAATTTGATCATAGTATTATTTTGAATACTTTATAGTGCTCCTCCTCCTGTTGAAACAAATTTATAGGTTATACAGTCAAATATTTTCCCTGAGATGGTAAGATTCTAAAGAAGACAGATACATTAAGAGCATTTTCTGCTCTTTTTTACATTTAATATTTTAAGAGATCCAGGTGTAAAACACAGTTTTAAGGTAGCAGTCCCTAAACTCTGATTACTGATCTGCTACATACACTAGCCACTAAAGGCTAAGTATAAAAGAAATGCTGGCACTGGCCACTGGTTTTGCCAGGTTTCTTCAAGCACACACAATATCACTCTAACTGGTGCTACCTGGCTTTGAGGTATGTAGAGCATTAAATCCCAGTAAAATATTCCCCCATTCTGGTTCCTTCCTGCCAGTCTGGGATCGCTGAATAATGGAACAGGTCTACAGGACAA
Organism: Nicator chloris; assembly: GCA_013400495.1. Taxonomy (NCBI): domain Eukaryota; kingdom Metazoa; phylum Chordata; class Aves; order Passeriformes; family Pycnonotidae; genus Nicator; species Nicator chloris. The sequence continues at coordinate 4,255 of WAAE01022714.1, forward strand.
ACAGTCTAGCAGCAAACAAGACTTAGATGTTAACTCACATCAGAATACTGCTGTGGGGAGACATAGGAGAAAAACACTTTAAGTACTTTCCTAAGCTAAGAGGTTCATGGAAGAAACAGCATGTTATGACACTGCTTTTCAAAATCACAGACACACCAAGCCAAATAACAGAAAAACCTGAACAACTTGACTTGTGGCAGCAAAGCAACCACATTTCAGTCCTTCAGAGTAAAGTTAATAACAAACTAGGGCAGCTCAAATTGCAGAACTGAACTGGAATGACCTGACAGCAGCAATTGCTGTCCAAACACACACGAGCTATAGCAAACGCACAACATTTGATCAATGCTTCCAAGAAAGCTCATATTAGAGATGTGTGGAGAAGAAACTCTTGATAGGTAATTTTAGGATTTGCAGTGTCACTATTTCTATCACTCAACACTTGCCTGTAGACAAGGTATGTTAATTTTCAAGATATCTGTGATAAAACACTACAGCGAATCAGTGACACCTCAAGCAGTGACTCTAATTGTTTCTGAATCCAGTTTCTCCTTAAATGCCAAAGTCATTTGTCCTCACTGACATCTATGAACCTGAAGGCCACAGTCTGAGGCTGTCAAAAACTACAATATTTTTGCCAAATCATAACAAAGTACCTTTAAGAAATGCCAAGTTCTAAATATTTCCAAAAATCCCATATATCATTCTTATGCAACTCATCAATTCAGCATTGACGTATTTAGGCTAAACTTCACACAGCAAACTAAGCAAAGAAATTACACTAGAGCTAGTAAAGGAGTAAATATTGCAATCCAAAAAAGATATTCAGTCTTTGTGAGTGTTAAAACATTGATGCTAAAATGTTAATTTGAGAAGAAATGTATCTTCTACAACTCAAGTGCTTTTTCACGGACCTCATCTCCCTTTTAAATCACTAAAATTCACATTATGCAAGTCTAACAAATGTTTCTTACTTTAATACTTGCCCTTGAAACTTTCAACATGCTTACAAAGTTAAAAGAATTACACTCTTTAAACAAGACGTAGAAGCTGCTGCTGGTGGTATCCAGGGATGCAAATACAAAATCAACCCTACACAGGCCTGCAGATACACAAGATACACAGAGTATCCTTTACTCTTGACTGGTTTCATCACTCCCAACCTCAGTAATGAATATGCCACTACAGTATGTTGTTAGAGGTTGCAAGCACTAATTTACAAGTGCTTCACTTCTAACAAAAAAAAATTATCTAGGAAATGAAGTCCTTTGTTGGTTTTGAAACTACAGCAGCCATCATTGCCATTCACTTCAGCAGTGTTGCTCTTCCAGGCAGCAAAGCTAGGTGTTTCAAAAGACATCAGATATTCCCAGCATGAGCACCTGCCCTCCAATTCACTATTCTGCACTTTCTCAGGCTAATGTACAAAACAATGTAAAATATTAGGTTGTCTCCCCTTTGATTAAAAGAAAATAAAGTGCATCAATAGCTTTCCTTCCCAGTTTTAAGCTCAATAGAAAGAAATAATCCATAACCATGCACAAATTATTTTAAGTCATTTCATCTCAAGAGATTACAGGTAAGGGCAATGCTAATCTTACTCAAGAAAGCTGAAGCCATGCCAGAAATAACTGGGGATTCAAAACAAACCTACACTGTAACCAATTGTTAGATATCTATCTTGCCCAAAGTCCTTACTGGAATGATCCTGTGCCTGCTGCCACCAGCAACCTCTAATTAAGTATTGCTGACCTGTCAGAGATATTACTGAAATAGTACCTCAAACATCAAATGCCAGGTTGAATTCTGAGGTCTCAGCACGGCAACTTAGGACTTCAGCAATCCACTGGATGGGAACTTGGGGAACACAACACAGCCAGCACTGTTGTAACACTGGGTGACCTCACTGCACTCTTGGGGAATTTTTACAAGACTAGCTGTTCCAAAAAATGGGAAACTACAATACTTGTATTTTTAAGATACAGAATGTGGTATTATGCTACAAAATTCCACAATGAGTACTCAGAGATGTCTTCTCCTGTGCACGTAGCGCCGATTGCAGACCAGGGATCAGTAATGACTGGTAGTCAATCTCTACTTAAATACTAGCAGCACACTGTAGGCAGCACAGAATTCTGATTCTTTTCTATGGCATCTGGGTTGAATTAAAAGATGCTTCAGTTTGTGCATGTCAAAGTCCTTGCAGTGTTGAGTAAAAACTACTGCTCAGACCCAGCTTTCAAATGGTTACGTAGTCAGAGGAAGAATGCATTGCCAAGGCACTGAATACTGATAAGCTGGTCACTCAAAAATAATTAGAGCCATCTCAGATGGAGCACACAAAACTGATTTCATTTCCATGCAGTTCAGCTATTTAATTACATTTCATCCATCCTCCCAGACTGATACTTATACAAATATTCTGGTCTTTTGCTGCTGCCTTCAAAAACAAAAATATAAGGAATAGCTGATGGTGGGTAATACTTGTAAATCTCATGATCTATATTACCCCCAAATTATCCCAGTCTCAGGAGACAGTTAATGTTCTGTCAAGACAATTACACCTTACTAACAGACACACGTTCCACAATCTTCTTTAATTTCATACAGGACAAAACACTCAATTCATGCATGGTACATGTAAACAATGGCCTTGCCTGCAACAGAATAGCTTTGCAAGGAGAAGCAGATGAAGTTGAGCGGCTTCCCTCCTGTATTGAAGGGCACTGAAAAACCCACAACTGTAGCTGTTTCTTAATCTCAACAACTGAAAGTACAATCACCACTCATAACCTACTTGTGTCAATCACAGAGAAGCTGAACCAGACAAATCTGGTTTTAGTTTGTCTGACATGAGCAAAAGGATGGATAAGGATTGACATGAGCCTATGACAGATGATGTTTCAAACTAATTCTACCTTTGCCCACAGTTTTGTTGTCTTGTTTTGGGAAATGACATAAAACTACTACTTATGTCAAATCAGTTTAACTAGCACTTGAAGTCAGAGGCCAAGCCTGCCATCATTCTCCCTGCAAAACTAGGTTACAGTGATGTACAAAATAATGGACTATCACTAATTATGCCCTGCCATGCACCTAACAGATACAGAGCTTTTCACATTGCATTACATGTTTCTCACACAATCCATCAGAAACCTTAGATTAGGAATTCTATTGTCCAGTGGTACTACCTGCAGGATCAAGTATCAATCATACAATCATATTGTAAATGATCAAATGCTTCCTCCCAACACATTCACACTGACTGAATTGCAGAGTTGAAGATATAAGCAGTATGACTTGAAGGTGAGGTGTAAACTGGACACCAGTACCAACCTGCATTTGGCCAAAGATGTCTTTTAATAAGGTAACTGATCAGCTAGTGAGATAGACAATATATGTATTTAAATGGTTGAGGACAGGCAGCACTTCTAGTATTAAATTAGAGTATATTCTCACTAATGCTTTATATAACAGATCTTTAAAACTAGGTTTAAATGTGGTCTTAAAGAAAGAACACACATCAAAACACGACTAAGGTGTTTGCCATTGATTTCAAGTGCTTCCCTTCCACAGTACAAGAACCATAGCCCTCTAAGAGAAAGCAATATGAACAAAGAAAAAGGCTTGCCCCCTCAAGCTGTCGTGTGCACAAGATTTCTTTTCTTCACATTTCAGGCACAGTAGTGTTTCACCATTGACAGCTTCTTATGATTCAACAGAACTCAAAGGAACGCATGAGGCACACAAATTGGCACATGGGCACTGTTTCAGTACATAGTGTGGCATCTCTACTAACTAAAAAACAAAACAAAACAGGGGGACTTGTACCAGAGCAACATTACCTGCTTATGACCTCAAGTATATAATTTCTGCAATGCAACTACATTTGCTGCAGCATGCTGAGGTCTGGAAGTCACAGTGCACTCATTGTAAGACATGGCTTGAACCAAAATAGAAAGCCATGAATGGGGCTTGGCAGCAGGGGAATCCCCTTCCTTTTTACTGCTATTTATAACTGAAAGCAAGTAAGGTCATTTCCAATTTAACAGGCAGTTCTTAAAGCAACTTCTTCTGCAGTGAAGAGAAAAAAATGAAAGGTACAAGTATTCCAAACACAACATTCTTAGGCTTCATCTGCCAGCAAGACACACTGACCACTTCTACAACACAAATTATTAAAAGTCAACATTTAGTGTTCTGCGTAGAACATTTATTTTAATGCCAAATGCAGTGAACTTGGAACTACCTGGCATTGAAATAAGGAGTAAACAAGGAAAACTAATACTAGCTTCCCCACAGCTTTTCAGCTGAAGGAAAGACTAGATTTTGCATTGGTTGGGCTCATTTGACAATTTGGTTTGGCTGCAAGTCTGCTGCATCACACAGATTTCACTCCTCAGAAAGACTTTCTTTCAAATGCAACTTCCAGTTTCTAGCTCAATCCAGAAAGAGTGTGCAAACTAAAATACATCATTATTTGCTTTCATACAACAAAAGCACCAAAACACACAGTTGATTAAAACTTCTGTCCCTGTTAGGGACAATCTCTCCTAACACTCTCTAACTCATTTAAATTTAAAATAATGAGCATAAGAACGCTGTCAAATTTTGAAGGTTGAGGAGAAAAACACTGCAAGTCAACTAAGTCTTCTATTAATACACTGCCCAAATAGTTTTCTGACCCATCTCCATCAAGCAGATAGATACTGTACTATAGTCCACTTAAGCAAGTGATTTTGGGAAAAACTGAAGGGTAGTCAGCACTGTAGTTCATCTCATCAGGAAGCTCATTTGTAGATGTTTCTGCACACAAGAGACTGTAAAACAGTTTTTTGCACTGTTGGATGGGCCAGGAATTCATGACGACCACAACAATCAGCAGAGAGCTCTGCATTTTCTTTGATCACCTCAAGCAGGAAACAGCCTTTGAAACCATGTTTACCAGAGTACTTAATCCAGAACACTGATGAGAATTCTGGTCTTGAAAGTTGGCACCAAAAGTTTCACTCCTGATGACAGGCTGTCATAAACTAACAGCATAGCAATATAACTTGCCTTGAAATGAAACAAAAGGGTTTCCAGAGCAAAATACACATGAAATGATACTAAGTGTTGATGAGATTCTCTTTCAAACATAGCTCAAAAGAACAACCCAGATTAGGGGCCAGGAAGTTTGACACTAGTTGAATTAACATCCTCTTGTGTAGAGTTAACCTGCCCCAAGTCTTTCAAAAACTGCATCTCCAGGTTCACAGCACTTCGTGTGCCCCATCACACACTGCGTGTCACATCCACAGCAAGGGCAGAGTCCTCACTGCTTTCCAAACAACTGCTGCATGTCTAAATCCCACCCACATGTGCTGTGATGGCAGTATTTATGCAAGAGTCAATAAACAGCAGTGCATGAATAAGATCCTTATTTTCACACAGAATAGACAATCTGAGAAGAAAACAGCATTAATGACAATTGCTCAATATGGAGGATGCACTTTGTGATGCTGGAATAAAATGAAGTTTGTTACTTGGTAACAAACATTTCTTGCAAGATTTGGAATTAGATATTTGTTGCCAACCATATCCCACACTTAAAAACAAGGGTTCTCTTTAGTGTCAGCAGCAGGCAACTGGAAAAGATGTTCCCTGTTAAGAGCAGCTGAGGAGGAACCAAAGAAAATCAAGTGTCTGTCCTGTACACTGACAACCTTCAAACAAAGAGTTGCTTCTTACAGAGGGCAAGTGGTAGCTGGATACAAGAAACTATTTTTATGGTATTCATCTCAAGTGTTGAAACCCAAACCTTGCCAGAGGGACACATTTCTTTCCAAAGTCTTAATTTTAATAAAATAGGATTTTCTCTTTACAAAATAGAAAGATAGGATACTAACTGTAGCAATGTGTAGAACAATGAGGGTTTGCTATGCAGGCAGACACCGTCCAAGGAATGACCCCTTTATTGTCACAGCCTGCACACCAATATGTAGCTGGTAAATATTTCAGTAAAGCTTCCCACAGCAGCAGTTTGGGGGGAAAACATGCCCAAAAAGCTGGGGTATGGGGGGGAGTGGGGCAGCACAAACTCAAGAACCAAATCAAATAACCAAGATTGAAGAAGCTTGTTTTTTAGTTTTAGGATAAAGAGTAACACAGAACATAACTGAGATTGGATCCATTTTAACTTTAAGAATGCAAAATATTTACAGCACACCAAAATGGGCTGCTGACATTCCAGGTGCAAGCTTGCTGAGCAAAATCTTTCCACTTTCTCTATATGGCCATTAGAAACAAACAAGTAACTTAAAACCATGCACTTAACAGTTCATCTTAGTTTTAATTTTAATCAAAATTACAACTTATCAAATCCTAAACAAGGTATGAGTAGAGGGCAAGCCACAATCTAAAAACCTATTTACAAGTTCTTCAAGCCAAAGTGTCTTTAATGCTTAGGAAGCTGGAATAAACTAAAGTTAGATGTCACTGCAAGTTAGGGTCAGTTACAACATTGAGTACAAAAAGAGAAATATATTCCTGGGGAACTGGAGCATTTTCAACTGTTCCTGAATTGCTGCCGATTTTTTGGCTTTTATTTTTAATAACGCAATAACTGGAATATATTGGTCTTTTTTTTTCCCTGAAAAAATATATACTTTTGTAAATTAAGAAAGGACTTTTCACACTACTAATACTGGTGTGCAACACCCATTCCCTGAGTTTTCCAATTATCATCAGAATATAGCAATTCAGATTTGTTATTTCTATCATGCTCAGTGAGTATATGAAACATTATTGGAGAATGGGATGAGAAAGAAAGGGTAGAGGGATGCAAGTTTAATAAAGCTTCAAACTCAAGCTGTAGGTCAGAATACGCCTTCAAAGTCAGTATTTCAAATTAAATTTTCAAATCCAAACTTGACATTTCAGGAACCCAATTTGCTCTGACACACAAAGTTACTTTTCCCTTGCCCATCAAGGTTTCTGCCTTTACCTTTGACAGAGCAATTAAATGCCTGTAATGCTCCTGAGAAGGGTAAAACCCTGCTTGTTCAGCCACGCCTGCATATGCAATGCCAGGCAAAACCCATTCCCCCAGGCTCTCTCTGTAAATTGCATTGCCTGTGGCTGAAGTTGAGGCCCTCTGCTGTAACATGCATGCCCACAGCCCATACACCCAGCTCTGACAGCCAAAAGTCAGAGTCCACAGAGGGGCTCCATGCTGGGGGAAAGGATCAGATGGCAGGAGAACTTTGCCTTCAACCAGCAAACCCATTCTTCTCCAAAAGAGAATGCAGAAACAAAAAAAGGATACCAGTGACTTACTGATACTGGGTATGTTACTCCATCATTCTACATAAGAGAATGCTACAAAAATAGTTCAGATTTCAATTCCATGTCTAGACACTTTGTCACTGAAGCATAAAGGCTGGTCCTTGTCTCCGACTCACAGTAACTACACTAAACCACTCAAAATCAACACTGTGTACTCCTGGATCTATTTATCCTTGCAAAGTCAAACAAACCATCTGGAAGTTATATTATCTCCACTTCTCCAAATAAATGTATATTTATTCTGTCTGACCATCAGCACTAAATAAGTGAATTTTTTTTTATGTGAGGGTTGAATTATAGTAAGTAATCAACTGCCAAAGCCACAGGCTGTATTTGTACTCATGTAGACAGATGTGACATCATCTATGTGCTTATTTTACATACACATTCCCTCAGAGCTGTTCCTCCTCATCCTCAGAGTTCCATAGTGCTTCAATGACTTTGACTCCTGCCTCTGTGTACAACTAACTGAAAATTTGGGTTCAGTAGATTAGAAGATATCAAGTATATGCAGCAGAAAGCACAATTTCACTGTCCCATTAATAACTTACATAGTCTTCAAGTGCAGTAACTGTCATACAGCAAACTTATTCTTTTGACACTTCATGGAGGCAGCCCAGAGTACTATTTATAAGATTTTTTGAAGTAATTTGTAAAGAGCATTTCATCTCTGTAGACCTCCTCAAAGGTTTCCCATTGTTTTTTTTTTACTTGAACACTACCACGGTGTCTCTCTTGTAATTACAAACCTAGGGTTTATGTTCTTTATCATAGATAGTTTTCTATACTGCCTGAACAAACACTTTTTGCCACTGTAAGCCTAAACCCACAGGGCCTAGGAGTGACCTAGATCCCTAGGAAGTCAAATATAATTTTCTTATAATTTCCTTCCTAGTTCTCAAGATCCCATGGTCAGCACGGAGACCTAAACTATTGCTAGCTCAATTTTGCATTTCCAGCTTGTGTGTCTGTTAAGAGCACCTTAAAAAACAAAGCGGTCACACCAGTACCTCAGCAGGACAAGAATGTGAAACAACAGCTCAGAAAATGCCATCACCTGGTTCAATGTGAGAAGTTATTCAACACTTCCATGTACCTCATAGAACCTAGAAGTGGGCAAACTTCTTCCTGCCTACACATTGCTTTATGTAGGGCTAAACCTAAGTTCCTATGCATTTGGAATCATTAAACAGCAGACGCTAAAGTAGGACAACAAAGCATACGTGGGAAAGGGAGAGCATGTGTGAGAACAAGATTTTTTTTCAATTCAAGGATTTCAAAGCTGAGTTATTGGGAAGTACCTTTTCTCCACTACCTGCTAAGCACTGGTTTTGTCTATTATTTCCTCTCAAATACTCAACACTGCTCCTTTGTTCAGTTGCAGGAAACAATTACTGCAAGACTTGCCACCAAACAAGCCAAGAACAGACATTTAGAAACCACCAGTATAAACAAACAAATTATGTTGCAGCACCCTGCAGACTTTGCCATAGAATCTCAGAATAGTTAAGCTTAACAAGTTATTTCTTCCAACTCAAAGAATCAAACTCTTCTAAAAGAAATACTTGCTTTGAGGGCTTTAGTCCTTTATTCTTTCTCCTAGGAAGATACAGCACTGTTATGTTAATTTGTTATACTCCAAATTATTCATTTGCAGTGTAACACCTATGTTAGAGAAGCTTAAGCACGCTCAGTCTTCATTCCCCTTCAGTGCAATATCAGCCACGGGCCACTGTGTGTTGAACAGCTCATCTAAAGCTTTGCATGATAGAGAAATATTATTTGACAAAGCAGGTAACAAAAGGATGCTGGAACTGCACAAGGTCTTCTCTAAATCCCCTCTCCAGTTAACTATTAGTCAGGATTTCTGCCTTCCACCTATCACTAGAGCTCATTTGCTGAACACAGGTTCCTTGCTAACAACCCCTTGCACTTCTGGACTGTGGGACTTGCACCAAGATCTGCATCCCACTTGAGTGTCATTTCATTGTTCCCAAGACATCCCCTGTGGAACCAGAGCATGCCTAACAAAGACCCAGATGCACCTGTTTACATTCTTCAGCAACCTCTATAATGTTTTTTCATGCAAATAGCTCAGTTTAACCCCATTTTGCATCAGATGCATTGTGAAGGAGCTGGTTTCATGTCAGCACTCCCTAACAAGAAGTCTAAGAGAGAAGCCCAGACTGGCCTGCCCTCCTTGCCCCAACTCCTCCACCCCAGGTGCAGTTGTTTCACTACCCAATGGTCACTCACACCAACCAAAACATCAGATTGTCTCCAATGCTGTCAAAAGACAGCATTCCAATAGCTACTGACAAGATACTCCGCAGGCAAGCCTGATTATACAAATACTAGGCTTTCATTAGCTTATTACTTATAAAGAAGCATTTTCCTATTGCTTAGTTGAATATCCCATGAATATTGCCAGAAGAAAGCCTTTCTAATTCTAAGCTACTTGGAGATATCTAAAGTATGAATTGCTTAGATTCAAATGGCAGCTCCTAACAAGCACAAGTATTTTGAGTATCTGTAGATTGACCAGGAAGAAACAAAACTCCTACTGAACACTAGAAGCCCAGAAGGAAGACAAATTTCACTTGCACAAGTCTCCAGCACCCTGATTCACTCATCACATGTCATGGGAGAGCTAGATCTCCTAGAATACATGTAAAGAAAAGTTCCAAATAAAGAAAGCTAAATGAAAGAGTTCTTGCAGAACAACTCAAATTCAGAAGGGAAGAGCAAAACTACTGAAGACATCAGAACAAGTGCTGATACAAAATACAGCTGTTCTATAAGGTCTATTTCTGTGATGACATGGTTGCTTTCTGTATCTGGTCATAATAACACAAAGAGTATTTGAGTCATATAATTCTGGTTAAACTAATGAGAGGTAAACATGAAGCAAGAAATTTGGCATGAGTATATAGTCCAGAAAAAAACCCCAAACCAATTAGTCAATACACACTACTAGAAATCTTCGGTCTTTACAAAGCTGTAACTACAGTTTGCAGTTTTTTAAAATGCTTTTCTCATTTTTCTTTCTATTCTGTAATTTTCTGTCTTCATTCTACATTTCTTCCTTTGGTTTTAAGTGTCTTGTAAACAACTTTGAAAAAGCAACTCCCTGCTTTATCTTCTTTTTTAACCCAAAACACAATTATCTGCAATCCCACCTTGTTTTTGCATCTTCTTCAGGGGGTAAAATTGTATTTCACTCCTTGGCAGCTACAGAAAGATGAGCTGTACATGAAAAGATACACTTTTTGGGTGGGTACCAAGACAGTACTAGTGCTTGATAGCAGATGTTTTGCAGGTACTTGGAATTTATCTGCTGTAGCCTCAGGCAGGATGGGAACTACACTATGTTGGTTGCTATAAGCAAACTAAGAATTGCTGTCCCTTCTTACAAGTCCCAGATGCAAAGAAAACCAAAACCAACAAAACTCACCAAAACAAAGCTTCCATTATTTAGGAATGCTTATTGCTAAAAGTTTAAGTGGCACAGCCTAAGACCACAATTCACAAAGGCATGCTTATAGAAATTGCATTCACAACATATGTGGACCACGTAACTAAATATCCTATTTTCAAGTATGGTAACATGAGACAAATGAAGGCAAGGGATTCTAACCAGGGAAATACACAGATGGTTTAGGGCCTTCAGGGCCCTCTACAGCTGCAAATCTTGCTAAAACCACCTCTGATCCCGAAGACTCTGAAGTGTTATTATGTCAGATACACAAATGCCAAGACAGATCGTCTTTTTGCTTTAAATCCATATGCAACAACTGACTTCCTATTCCCAATGAGAGCTACATGTCACACACATTAGGAGGTAAAATCAACAATCTAATCAGATCTGACAACAAGATGGCCAAAACCAAATTGGAATTATAATAACTATTTGAAATATGGATTTACATCTACCATCAATAACGATGAACCTCGCTCTAAATACACATTTTACCTTGAGACATTAGATAATGATAATATCAAGCCATCATGAGCAGCAAGACATTTAAAAAGTAAGTACCCAGTGAGGTGAGGACAAATCTTTACAATTTCTTCAAGTCATGTGATACTTTATATAGTACTTCATGTAAAAAAACCCCAACCACCTGAACTTAATGGCAAATCTTCAAAAGCCTTTTTTAAGGTTCCTTTCTTTACCGCAGAAGAGACCAAGGCATATAGCATTGGGGAAGCATTTGGTCTTCCTACTGCAGTAAAAAATGGCTGAAATAATACATGGAAGACAATATGCCATTCCTTTGTCAGCAAATGCTGCTGGAAGACTCACAGAAAACAGCTGAAGATTTGAGGAAACAAGTATTAGAACAAATTATGCAGTGTGGGAGGTGTGCTACACTGTTGGCTGACCTTACAGATGTTTCTGACATGCCTCATCTTGGGGTACAGGCTGGATTGTTTCAGCAGTGAAACACATTGGGAACTTCTCTTTTGTGAGCACTCCAAAAGATGTATCGGAGTAGACTCTAAAGTTAATTATTTCTTTAACAGAAACAATGTTTTATGAGGAAACTTTGCAAGTGTACACTTAAGTGATTTTATCTGTAACCTTTACACTGGAATCCTCTCATTTTTTTATTCCAGTTAAAGCAGTCACTCCATAACCACACACAGAATTCTTTCACCACATCATTCATAGATAAATAAACTAACACAGCAACGCTGGAGGCAGAAGTGCACCAAGTGCTACAGGATGTCATTGATTATGAAATTTTATAAAAATAAGATCTTCAAGCAGTAGAATATCTGGTAACAAGATGGGGAGTGACCATGAAATTCCTACAGTAAGTCTTGCTAGTTATCTTGTGGCAAAGGACTTCAGAGTTGTCAAACTTAATGACACACCACGTGTTTTTTCCTACACAGGCAACTGCTCAAAACTGGCTGATCTTTTCTGTGACGACAAGGGGCTGTCAGCATCATCCTACCTACCAGATATTTTCTAATAAATACACACCTAAGGTGTCCCTTCAAGATGAAGCTGACATGAGCAAGACAGTAACTGCTTTCCAGAAGAAACTCACTTTACAGAGACTGTTTTGAAAATAGATGTTTGGAAATGTTTTCACTGAAAAAAACCTTCTTAAAAAAACCTCCAAAAGCTGTACATAATTTCCTAAGCTTTAAAATCTTTTTTTAAAACCCCAACACTGTTTAAAAATCTTCCAAAAGAAGTGCTTCAGGAAAAGAGAAAAATGCAACATCTTCCCATTAGTCTGCAAGAACTGATTGACATCAGGGAAGGTGGAAATTTAATAGATGAATCCCAAGAAGAATCTTGCATAGTTAGTGTATGGGAGTGGAAAATCAGTATCATTATTTAGTAAGCACAACCATCAAATGCACTTCCACTTGGATCTGTCTTTGTGAGGTGTCTTATTTGGCTACAGAAATCCTTAAAACCAAGTATTGAAATAAGCTAGAACCAGCCCTTAAAATGGTTGTATAAAAGTGATGAACCAATATTTTAAAAAAATCTACAGAGGCATGATCAATCACATAGCTCTCACTAAATTATTCCTTAATGAAAGTAAAAAGGGGTTTTGTTAAAAAAATTAATTTTCTAACTATTTGTCCTCTCCTTTATTAATTTCAAATTTTTGTGTATGTTCTGTATAATAATAGTAGAGTAGTATGTGTGCAAATCTATAAATAATACATGGATTTTTGATGTGTGTGCTCACAAATCTTTTACTGATAAGGGTGTGAGATCAAAAAAAAATCTTTCTAAACCATTGCTTTAAATGACCTGGTAGTCTGGCAATATTATCCCAAAGAAGTTCAGGCAATGGCTGATTATACTAAGACCCACATGGAAAATAGTGTTTTGTTTTTAGTTTTCAATATAAAGTACTAGAGGATTTTTACCCTCATATGCAGATGGCATTTGTAACGCTTCAAACTGCAACTTACCCCTGAAAAGGAATGATAATAACATTGAGGCAGGAACACATTGTTCCCACACAAATATTCACACTCATTACTGAGCCACTTTCATAGCCTGGCCTTACAGTTGCTCCCTCCTGGTTCCTCAGGCCACATCTCCCCTTCCTACTGCTTGCGGGCTCCCTTTGTGTTCAATAACCTCCAAGTGCAGAACTGCTGCATAAGCAGCTCGCCTCAACCACACACTTGTACCACAATCAAGGTGGTTTTCTGCCTCGTCTCCATCACCCAAGCCCTGCCATTCCCTTGGGAGTGGTATTACAGAGTCAGCTAAAGCTCTGACATGAAAACTCTAAAAATACATTCTCTGCCTAGGACAGAGAGAAATTTTCACTCACTCATACACCACCTGTGCTCCATTTGAACTGACCCCTTACATATCCAGGTCCACCACATACAAAGGCCTCAGACAAAACTCGTTAGATCCCCTGCAACCCCTCTTCAATGTCTGGATTTGTTTTTTATTTAATCTCTAGTCTGGCCTGCCCAAGCTCACAGGCAAAGTTAGCTATCCTTTCTTCACAGGTTTTAGTCTTCTGTACACACACCTACACTAATCAGCTGGTTTTAAGTCTCCTTAGTATCACAGTGCAGCTGAACAGACAACCCAGCAATCAACCAGGCTTATCTGGACCTTCCTCACAACCACAGTCACTGATTTTTTTTTAATTTAAAAAACCCAAATATTCCTCAGAGTTGGTACATACTACAGCATTTTGGGTTCTTGCCTGGAGTCTGTACATCCTCAGCTGTTGCACATAACACTTCCAAAGAGTACTTTAAACATCACAACAAAGTGATCTCATTTCCCACAGCCTTTGCTTTTTTCAGCTGAAGCTGAACATTTATCTCTTCCTCCCTGTACCAGTGCCTTTAGTGATACCCTGACCCAGGAGACACCACTGGTTCCTTTTGCTTGACCCTGTGTGCTGGCTGTGCAGTAATGACTCCTGCTCAACCCTTTCCCCAGGGAGTTCTGACACGCCCTTGTCAACAGCTGTGTCCTTATCCCACAACAAAAAATCATCTAAGAAAGTCTTTCAGTCACAAATGATAAAGAACTACAAGAATTACATTAATTGTAAGCTATTGAATTGAAATTGAAATATTCAAGTCAGGCTTCCTGATTTCATTTATTCATATATTCATTTATAGGCCCATTGCTAAATTTTGATTCTGTCATGGTATCTAAACACATTTATGGTGTCTAAGAATTATGCCCCTCAGTCCTACACCACCATCACATTCCTGACGCCATCCCTTCTACTATCATAGGTCTTTTCTTAAACAGGTACCATCACTTCTGTCAGACATTGACAATCTCTCTTTCCTGCTGCTGTTCTGTCTGCCAAGTGCCACTTGGCCATTTCCTGCTACACAGCACTTGGCACAGGTAAATTGAACAAAGGTAAAAGGCACTTGCTGTAAATTACTTTAAGCCTAATTAATGTTTCCAGCTGTACAAATTCAAACCAGTAATTTTTGCAACTGTTTTACGCTTATATTTATGTCAACTACACACAAAGTTTAAATCTCACATTCCAGAAAAATCAGAACTTTCCCGCTAGTACAGAACACAACTGAAACCAAACCACAGGATAGGCTGGACTTGAGGTTGCTGAGACAATGGGTTACTCACCACATTACAGATATCAACTCTCAAGAAAGGTAAAGAGAGATCATTATATGAAATAAACAATATGTAATAAGAAGAGGATTACACAATGGAGACCTTTTTAAGTGGAAGACAATGCCATTGTTTAAGAGGTTCTCACACCACCACACCAAATACTTCAGCCAAACACTAAACTCTTCAATATACTAGAGCAACAAATCTGCCACAGCTGGCAGACGTAAATTGTTATTCAGCTGAAAAAAGTAATCAGCCCATGTAGTACCATTGATTCTTTATCACCTCAATTGTTATTTGCCATGATTTAGAAGACTTAGAGGCTTGTTCCTGGATTATATGTCACTTTTTCATGAAAATAAGAAATCTCAGCTTTAGAAAAGTTGCCACAGAGAAAGACACAAGGTTCATTTACAATTCACTTCAGCCCATACTTTCTTCCTGCTGCCCAAACACAGAAAGATGAGCTACCTACTGAGAATGAAAGGAAGGCAGTTTCAAGTGCCAGCCTGGCCCATCTTGGCAGGAAATCAACTGGTAGCTGCCAAGTAAAGGGACTACAAGTAAGTCAGCACTGTAATACTGTAAAGATATTTTAAGACAAGACTTACTGTTGTATAGTCACCCTCACCTTGTGAAGTCAGTCAGTGCATTTTCTAGCTTTATGAAGATGCCTGAGGAAAAAGGTGCTGGAGCTTTGAGAATTGAGGGGGTGGATCTCTGGGGATGAAATTCCAGCTTGCAACTGGAAGTGGAAAATATCAAAATGTTATCACAATTGCTTCAAGTATGCAGGCTAATTCAAACTCAATTCCAAGATAAGCATGTGTGCACATAGCACACCCAGGAAAATGCTTCTCTGACTACTGTGAAATAGATTTTCAGCAGCATTAGCAGGGACAGAAAGCTACAAAATTCATTGTACACAGTTAGAAGTCTGGTGTTACAACTAAGCACAGGGCTCCTTACCACCTTCTCATCCTCAAGCATACCAGCCTCACGCCAAAGGTGGAACTTCCTGCACCCAGAGACAAAAGGCACAATTCTCTAAACACTGATCAGAGCCAGGATTGCACCACATGCTGTGGATCAGCACTTTCACATCTAAGGAGCTCAGGCTACCCTCAAGGCATTCTTTGTGCAAAAGGAATAGACTGTTTAATCACAACAATAAAAATAAAGTATAAAAGAGCTTAAGACGCAGCATGATGTCCATAATCATAATCTCAGAGTTGCAAAACCCTAGATTATTTTGCCTAACATAGCCTCTGGAAGTTGTAAGATAAACTACTCTGGAAAAACCCTCTGCTTTATCATTTGCATCTCCTTTGCCCCAAAATTTTTGCAGTTCAATTTCCTGTGTGTTTTTACAACCATATGTGGTCAAAAGCAGAGCCCTGGAAGCAAAAACCCAGCATTCTCCTTCAGGACTACCTCAAACTGCAATTTCCACCTCCAATTGTCCCAACTGGAACACTACAATCCAAAAGTAAACAAATGAAACATAACAATGCTTTATTAAGACAGCCTCCCCTCATTTGCTACAACACCCAACATTTTGCTTGCTGTTCTCAATTTGCATCAGCATTCTATTGTCTGTAGAAACACGTATAAGCAGACTTGCCAAAATTTTTAAAGATTCAAAAGCAGGGAGGAGAAAAGAATTTCTGAAAGCTGGTACAGTGGTCTGTAAAGACATTCACAATTCTTATCTAATTAGGGCCTGGTGCAAAGGCAGCATCTGGAAAACACTGCTTAGCAAGAAACTCTGCATATTAAAAAAAAAAAAAAAAATCAAGATGTCCACACATTTGGCAGCTTACCAAAACCTCCAAAGGTCAGATAGGACTGGCAGCTGAGAATCAACTCAAATGGTGTTTTCAGTACTATAATGCTAAAATTATGGATTGGAGGGATACTTCAACAAATGGTACTGCTCATATTTCATGAACATACAATACAGGTATCCCAACAGTTATCTGACCCTACAATGCCACAAAAAGGAATGGAGGTGAGATGTTTGAGCTACTCTCTAGATGTGGTGACTAATTAAGTACTGCCATTTTTGCAAACCACCTAGACTGTATTTGCACAGGTTTAATAGATACATATCATATAGGTAGGCATATAAAGTGACAACCCAAGTATAAATGCCTCAGAATATCCTTGCTATGCAGAGTCAAATCTTTGTAGAAGCAATACCAAATAAAAGAAAGTTTACACAGCAAAACTTCTAAGTCATCATGCAGTTCAAGCTATGCCACAGCCAGACAGTTTTTCAAGCCCACTCCTCCCACTCCAAAATAAGACTTTGTTCTACTGTAGTGGTGTTTCATACTGATAGTTATATTTATAACTGTAGATGGATTTCCTAATATAAGTAGAATTCAGTCCTTGCATTAGCTGGCAAATGATGAAAGAAGTCTAAGTAAAACTGAAACAAACCAAGCTCAGAGTAAAATTACTTAATCCTCTGCAGTTCAAATGCAAGTTCATCTTTCTCAATATTGTCTACTTGTAACCAATCTATCCATCATACACACTACAAAACCTCTTGCCCTCTCAGGCACTACTACAGTGCCATGGCAATGTTTCAAATAACTTAAATTGGGCTGTACTACATTCCATTACATGATATCATGCAACAGCTGTTACTCTAAAAACACAGAGGACAATTATTCAGGATAAACTCCTGTAATCTGAATGGTAAAATGAATGGGTATCCCATATGAAATAGCTGTAGACTTTATGCTGAGATTCAGAACTTGAGTATCATCCAAGTTTACCATAGTTAACCCACTTAGATTGGCAACCAGAAACAAGAAGTATTCTTACCTTACATAAGCTCAATAATTTTGTCATGAATAGATAAACTAGAATTCCACTTAACCCTTCATTTCTGCAGTGACCAATGGTTAAATGTGGCATCAGGAAATCCAAATGAAATGCACTTCCAAGAGGCAAGAAACACTCCCCCTCCTTCCCCAGCTGTGTGGCAACCTTGAATCTCCCTTGAAAATGTCACATTATGAAAATTAAAGCAGGAATAGTAGTTCAGCCAACTTAACTCACAGTTAACTTGTCTAACAGCTGTTCTGTTGGAAGTACAGCTGACCATTATGCCATATAGATATGAACGCTTTTCATAGACCACAATTTGTAAGGTATTTTTAATCAACACTAGCAGCTTGCATTCCTACTTAAAACGCACTGCCATAAACATACAAATAAGCCATGTTTTACATAAGCAAGAGCAATCTCAGAAATGTGTTGCTTCTTTGTTTTTAAATCATAGGGACATTGTTCCATAGCCATTGGGCTCTCTTGAGAATGCAGAACTCCTCAACGCCTCTAAGTAACATACTTCCAAACCCAGAACTGCCTTGAAATTTAATATGGCTCAAACTTTGCTCCAAAATACAGGTCTACAAAATAAACTTCAAAAATATTTGGAGGGAAGTGGACAATTGTTTAATCTGACAAGAGATTTTTTCCAATCAATGAACAGCCCCACAATCTTTCTAACTAGACGTCATATCAGCATTTTAACATACAAAAATAAAGCCCAAAAAAAATGAAATGGCTGGTCAGCAGAACAAAAGCGCTATAGAAGGTGAGCATAAAGCCAGCAAAGGCCCCGGTTCTCAGTAAGGTGTTCCCACGCAGTGACACCGCGCCGGTGCTCTCCAGACACCCGCAGAGACAGGTATCTGCCGGGAGGGCGCGGGAGTAACACAGCTATCAGGAGACACACACGGACCCCAGCCCGGGTCCCACCGCACGCACACGACTCCGCCTCGCACGAAGGGAGGCTCTGCGCTTTGCTTAGCCCTGGACACGAAGCCCCAGCGGGGCAGGTAGCCCAGAGCCGCTGGACCCTTGCACGGCCCGGAGAACAGCGAGGCTGCGGAGCAGCCGCCCACCCATCCTCGCTGCGCAGGGGCGGCCGCGTCCTCCCCTCCCCTCCGCGGTGGCCCTCCGGGACCGCCCCGCGCCCCGCTCCCAACCCGAGCCGTCCCGCCGGTGTCGTGGGAAGATGCGGACAGAGACACAGATAGACACATACAGATTCACGAGTATGCAGACGCGGCAGGATCGTCCTTGCGAGGTCATCACTTCACCACGTACTGCGAAAAGGTTTTTTCTACATCACCAACAGCGCCCAACAGCGAACAGCTCCGTTCTCCAGGCAAACCCACCTCCGACCCGGCCACGCCACGCTCCCCCAGGCACGATACGAGGGGCCAGCCGCTCCAGCACCTGCCTCCTATTCCAGCCCTATACGGCCCAGGGAAATCCCGAAAACCCGCTGTTTCCCTCTCATCCCGGCCCGGCTCCTGACAAACGATAGGTGAGCCGAGGCCACTCTCCCCTTCCCGGGGCTCAGCCCGCACAGCACTGGGCCGGGCTGTTGCTGTCCTCCCTAGAACCGGCAACTTGTTGGGCGGGCAGCGCTGCCCGCGGGCGAGCCTCTACGGGCGAAGCAGGCACGGGCGACCGGCAGCTGCCGCCGCTCGCAGGCAGCCCGCATCGGGAACCCCGCAGCGGGAACCCCACATCGGGAGCCCCGCATCGGCCGAGCGGCTCCGCGCTCCCGCCGCTCAGCCCCGCGCCGAGTCTTCCCCCTCTCGGCGGCTCCGCACAGACCACACGCTCTATGCAATGTGCAACGGCGGGGCAGGACGAGGGTCCTCGCGGGCTCCTACCGGGAACGCTGTTACTGTGGCATTGCGGAGCGCCTAAGCCCCGCCGCTCTCTCGCTTCCTTCCTTCTCCCCGCTTGCCTCTTGCCCGCTCCCGCCGGCTCCGCCGCCGCCCGCAGCCGCCGCCGCAGCGGACTCCAGGCGCAGACCCCCGCCGGGGAGGGCAGGAAGCGCGTCATCACTCCGGGCCGCTCCACCGCCCTCCGCCCGCCCCGGCCCGCTCTGAGGGACCCGCGGCTCCCGCCCCGCGCCCGGAGACCGGCGGGCGCAGAGCCCGCCTCAGCTGAGGGCTCGGAGCTCCCCCTTACCTGGGCCTGAGGGAGAGGCACCTCCGCCGGCCGCAGCCCTCGCCCAGGCGGTGAGGTAGTGTCCTTCTCGCTCTGCCCGCCCGGCACCGCGGCTGCCAGGGCACAGCAGCTCCTCGAGAGAAGGAGGAGGAAAGTCGGAGCAGCCCCACGGGGAGGGGAAAGACCCCGCAGGGCACAACCACCACCACCACCGGGGCCCCTGTGGGGGCACGAGGCGCGGGGCCGCGCGTCCCCGCCCCCGGAGCCGCGGCAGGGACGGGGCCAGAGCGCCGGAGACGCGCGGGCACGGTCAGCAGGCGTGGGGAGTGACCCGGACCGCCCGCGGAGCACGCCGTGCTAGGTGCTCGCAAGTCACGGAATCCATTAGGTTGGAAAAGACCACTGAGGTAATCTAGTTCCAGCTTAGGACCGAACACCATCTCGTTAAACAGACCATGGCACTGAGGGGTGCAGACGTTTCTTGAACGTCTCTAGAGATGGTGACTCCTCTACCACCACCTCCCTGGGCAGCCTCTTCCCATCTTTAATCGCCCCCTCTGTGAAGAAATTTCTCCTAATGTCCAACCAAAATTTCCCCTGACATAATTTAAGACCATGTCCTATTACTGGTTGCCTGGGAAAAGAGCCCGATCCCCACCTGGCTACAGCCTCCTTTCAGGGAATTGGGAAGAGTGATAGTCACACCTGAGCCTCCTCCAGGCTAAACACCCTCAGCTGTTCCTCAGAGCACCTGTGCTCCAGACCTTTCCCAACAGTATTATCCTTCTCTAGACCCATTCCAGCACCTCAGTATCCTCTCTGAATTGAGAATGGGACACATCTCGAGGTGTGGCCCCACCAGGGCACAGCACAGGGGAAGAGTCACACCCCTTGTCCTGCTGGCCTCACCATTCCTGACACAGGCCAGGGTCCAACACCAGCAACAAATGAACAGTGTAAAACAAGCAAAGGAGACCCAGGGCTTCCCTTACACAGCTTGTATCATTTGAACAGTTCTAACACTGTTAGAGTTGTGTAAATGCTTTTCACACCAATGTATTGATAGAAATATGAGAAAAGAAATACCTACTCCAACTTAGGTCCCTCACATGATTGGTGCCATATATACTGGGGCCTCTGTAAAACTGCAACAGTTGAAAATCATGCAGTTAAAATAATTCCACCTGATTTAGCTTNGTCCAACACCAGCAACAAATGAACAGTGTAAAACAAGCAAAGGAGACCCAGGGCTTCCCTTACACAGCTTGTATCATTTGAACAGTTCTAACACTGTTAGAGTTGTGTAAATGCTTTTCACACCAATGTATTGATAGAAATATGAGAAAAGAAATACCTACTCCAACTTAGGTCCCTCACATGATTAGTGTCATATATACTGGGGCCTCTGTAAAACTGCAACAGTTGAAAATCATGCAGTTAAAGTAATTCCTCCTGATTTAGCTAAAGTACAGTCATTAGTAAATATTTTTACTTGTAACCAGCTTAAAAGAGCTGCATCAGTATGCAGCTGGTTTTGCTTTTCAGACTAATATTGCTCCAGCAAATTAACCTTAAGAACTGAACTCACAATGCATGGTGACACAGTCCAACACAGTTACACAGCTTGTATCAATACTCTTGGTGGGCATGTTTAAGGCAGTCTGTGGATATAAAACACAACCAGATTATTTTATATACCCACCCTACAGAACTAAAAGCATCACAATCTTAATCATCCCTAAGAGTTACCCTGAGCTGTGCCACTTTATCAAGCAAGAAGTGTCTGCTCTGTTAACTAAAATAGAGGCTACACAGGATCTGCCTTATAACTTGCCAGTATTTGACAATTTATGAGTTTTACAAATGACTTATTGTTATCATCTGTTACTAAAGAGATACTATCCAATCTGTTCTTAAAAAAGCGATAACTAAAGTATTTTTGGTAGTTTAGAGGTACTTTTGCACATATAAGTCACCTGTGGACAGCCATAGCATTTACAAAAAGAGCAGTTTGGGGTGTTTTGGTTTGTTGTTTTTTTTTCTTTGGTTTGGGTTTTTTCCTGGCCTTTTACTACCATGATGATAAGCTTCCAACAATGTGGATTTCCCTGTGTGGTATATGACTTCAACTTCCCTCTAAAAAAGTACATAATGATACATGTCATTCTTCTCTTCATGTGGTATTATCCTATTTCCTGGCTGCAATACTGTTTCAAGAGAAACTTCCTGAACCCGATGACTATACTTGATTGCATTATCTTTTTCTGCCTTCACTTTCAAACCTTTTCCTAACCTATGTGTTCACTCACATAGTAACAGGCAAGGCCACAATTCCAGTCTCTGTTGCCCTTGTCATTTCTGTGTTCTGTTTCCTCTCAGCTCACAGAAAGGCAGTTTAAATCTCTGTGCTGCATTGACCTCCAAACAGCTCCTTTGAAATCTCTGCAAGGAGATTTCAGCAAAATGTCAGTAGAATTACTCCCCAATCCCAAAGAACAAAATTTCACTACGATGTGGAGTGCAATGTCAACACCAGGCTCCCCTGTGTCATTTTTGTGTCTTGCTCCTCCCAATACATCTGTGTGTCTGGACACATTTACTGTCTCCCTTTGTGCCCAGCTAGTGACTTGCTTTGGGGCAAACCAGCTCTTTTTTTTTTCCCCCGTGTTTGCATCAAATCAAATACAATCTGATCTGAGCACATATCTGCGTTCTACAGTAAGAATCCTTGATAAAACTAATGCAATAATAAATGAGGTATTCTGTCAATCTGTCATGTGAGGATTCAGCTTTTGTTATCTCAGTAATAATTCTAGGCTTTATTTGTATTCAGAGAACATTTTGAAATTAAGACATTCTATTGGACACGTGACTTCACTTCTAAGGTTGTATTTTTCTGCCATCCCAGCTATTCTAACACTTTCTCTTTCCATCTTCCCATTACCAAACCCCAGGTGGTTAAGGTAAGTGTGTTTTATCAGAGAAAGAATTACAACAACCTAATGTCCTTCTTCACAGTGAAGTGGGTCTGGTGTGTGAACATCAGGGATGTTCTCTAGTGGTTTGCCTTTCCCACAGGTCAGGAGACAGACATTAAATGATCTCCCAAAACGGTCATGAAGCACCCTCACAAACTAGTTTTGAGTGCTGTCATACTTGTTCACAGCCCTCTGTTAATCCTTGTATTGCAACTACTTGAGCATTCTGGCCCTCAGAATATCCTGTGGATGAGAGCAGCAGTGGCTTATTTACTGGTGTTGTGGGTGAACCAGTCTGTGTGCAGGGACCTTCAATGAAGTACGTTATAAACAGTTCTCTCATCTGTCATTTCAAATACATTTTAAATCACTGTGTCAGAACAGCTCCATTAAAATGCAGCCTAAATCATACCCAAGCCTGTAAACTAGATTCTGTGTGTGTGTGACAAGACTGTTTTGATAATTACGTTGGATAGCTCGGAAAGATACATTGAAGACATTTATAAAAGTGACCTTTATAATGAGTCAAACATCCTTGGCAAGTGATCCTGAGCAGAGCTCAGCACTGCCTGTCTGACTTTAGCATTGCAGGTGGGAATGGTTCTGAGTGCTCTCACAGCCCTTAACGGCCCTGACCCGCCCCACCTGGGGCCTCCACCCACACCCCCTGCCCACGTGGCCCAGGAGCTCGATGTAAGAGCAGTCCTGGGCTGGGCCTTCTTTGGCTCTGCTTTGTTGAGGGAAATTTCTCTAGACGTTTGGGTTCTTTGTTGAGCTTCTCTGCTATCCGAGTATCTGTCCCTGGTTCTTTGTTTGTGTACTGTAGGGTAGCTTCTGGGTTTTTTGTTTTGTTGGGGGTGGTTTTGGTTTTTTGTTTGTTTTTTTCCCTATGTTAAAATCCCTGGACTAGGGAATATTGCAGTATTTTGGTGTGGCTGGTTCTGGTATTCTCCCAGGCATACTGGGAAGTTTTTATAGGCATCCAGTCCAGGTTTGTGGTGCTAACTGAGATGGGTTCTTTTTCTTCTGCTCTCTTTAGTTACAATAAACAAGTGGGTTGTAATCTAGCCTTTATATTACTAAAGTTGCAACTTTGTAGTTTGAAATTTTTTCATTGCTCTGCTTGACACCCATTTAGGTGTTCATAGAAAGATTACTAATTTCTTTAGGGTTTTTGTATTCTCCTCTGGATCATTATAACTTTATGCTTTTCAAAATCCAGTGCAGCCCTCTCCAGTGTCTTTTTAGCTTTAATTTGTGCATCCAATTAGCTCTCTAGCTGATTTCTGCTATTCTGATACTGAGCCGATTAATTTCTAATTGGCATTTGTACTTAGGCTTTTAATTTTCTGTTTGAGCTCCTCTTTATTTACTGAGTTTATTTATAATGGAGCACATCTTCAGATTATTCCCATCATTCTGGATTCTTTGGGTTCTTTCTTAGTGCTCACAGGTATTTTAAACTGCACTGCTTCCTTCTGTTGATTTGGTGTCTTCTTGATACCATGGTGCCTGGTGTTGTGAACTGTTCATGGGCTCTATGAAGACTAAATTATCTCTGCCCCCTTGAGGCTTATTGCTGTCCTCTGACTTCATCAGAGTCATAACCATCTCCTCCCTGCCCTCCTTGGGCAATATCCTGAGACCCCCCTGAGCTGAGGGGCAGTGGCAGCAAAACCCCCCTGTGCTGCAGGTGGCCAGGGCATAGGGGAGGGAGGATGGTTCTGATTTTCTTCCCCATTGCTCCCCCCCACTGGTAGCTGCCAGGTATCCACCAGTGGGTGTAAAAGAACATGTGCCACATCTTGTGTCCTACGTGTTCAGTGGAGGTCTTGCATGTGTGAGAGGGAAGTGAATTTGTGGGTGACAATTTTGCTGCCTGCCTGGTGTAAATGCTATCTTCCTTTTTGGCAACATCCACTTTGCTCCTTACCATTGCACTAAACAAAAACCACAGCATTAGTGTGCTACAACAACCGTGTTCTTAATTTACATGGGCTTCTTTGTTCTTGTAGTAATTGGGCCTTTCTGTAAACTTTTCACTGGTCTTGCTAAAGACCCAGTTCTGTAAGAAAGTAGGTCATTACTAAGAGGCCTTGCAGCATTGCTGGATCTTACTCTTCAGATTTGCACAGTAACTTTCAGAAATTATTTTGTTAGAAAAAAAATTTTTTAGGAAGTCAGACCTTAAAAAAAATGTTAAATATCTGAAGGGATCATGTCCCTCTCATCTTATGGCGGAGGATTGCAGTATTCTAGGGAATGCACAGCAGTGTAACACTCTTGTCATGATCTAACAATTTTTCCTAGCTCTACTAATTGTAGTTATGATCAAAAGACATTTTTTGTCAAAGCAGGATCAGCTGATCTTATAAAATTCCTTTTTTTAGCTTTGTGGTTACAAAATACAATACGGAAGAGGAATTTATTTCTCTTTTACGGGGGTTATATCTGCAAAAAATCAATTAGCTATTTCTGAATGTGAAAATAAGTTTACACAGTTAATGTTATTGGTAAGGAACACTAAAGACCAAGACTGCAGAAGACAAAGAGGACATTTTGGTACCTCGGCTTTAAAGGAACAGCTACAAGAGAATAAAGGATAAGGTTTTAATTCAGATCTAGTTACCACAGAAATGTCAGTCCTGGCAAAGTTAGTGGGACACAGGTTTGGTGGTGTGGGAGGTCAGGAGACTAAGAACCAGAGTAGCATCCCTCACAGTTGTCTGACACAGCAGCCGCATTGGCAGGGATATAAATTGATCCCATGGTCAATGTGTCTGGCTGCCCTTGAGCAGCCAGATTTTCTGATGGTTTGTATCAGAAAAATTCTGGCTCCCTAACAGCAGTGTTTTCTGCAATGCTGTCCCTCAGAAGGCAATCCAAGTTACCTTTTGGTTCTGTGGCTTCTGACCAACATATTAACACTTCTGTTTGCAGCTGAGCTGCATTCTGGTCTGATGAACATTTCCAGGTTTTCAGGAATGCTGCAAGAAGGATCAGAAATTGAACATGAGGACTGTTGTCCACAAATCCACATCCATCTACGTGATAATTCTCATTATGAACAGTAAGTAATATGGAATCTTTAATACAGGGTTCCAAGTATTCTTGGGTAGCAGTGTACATGCTTTGCCAGATTTGTTTTCAAAAACACCTACTGGATTAGTGTTGATTTTTAGAAGTCTGACCCTTTCTTGTTTTCTTGTCCGTATCCAGAACATAAACAGAACATTTGCTGTACAAATTACACATGAAAATATTTTATTGCAGGTTTGAAAACAGAATTTGCCCTTCTAAACTGCTTAGCTATTACATGGTGTGATCCAAATTGGATGTGACTTGTATGGAATTATGCTGAACTTTTTGCTTTGGCTGAAATTCATATCATGCAGCAATAGTGCGTATTTTTTCAATTGCCTGTATTTTCAGGATGCTGATAAAGCACTGGAACAATGCCAGGTATTTTAGGAAATGCATTGCTGTTTCCCTGGATCACCAGATGTTACAGTACGTTAACTCTCTTTCCAGAATAAGGAGTAATTTTATTGTATTTCTTTAACCAGGGTGATTCAGTGTTAGACAAAAATCTTTACCTTGAAAATGAGAGATGTTGTTAGCACCTTACCTAATACTGCGTGTTATCTAAATTGTTTGTTTGAAGACATGTAACTCTATTTCCTTTTCCTTCTATAATCTCCTTCAATGACTGCTAAGAGCTGTACCTCATTTTTATCAAGTTGTTCTATTGTTCAGAATTATTGATTATTTATGATTTTTAACAAAAAAGTCTTTAAAAACAATGAAACACAGACTTGGACACATTTAAATGAATCCAACATGCGCATTGTCTGAGTCTGTGTGGTACCAGAGGACAGAGCTATAGTTGACACAGGATTATTTCCTGCTGGACTTTTGCCAAAGAAAAATTGGCATAATTCTCACTGTTCTTTAATGTGAGTCTCCTCTAATGAGGGTATTTAATAAAACACAAACCGCTGCGCCCGTTGGGTAAGCTCTGTGTGTACCAGCACTGTAACTCTCCAAACCAATTTTTATTTGCAGACTTTTCACTCAAGCAAAACCACCCTGAAGTATGTGCTTTGGGGCCATGTGCTACTTTAGCAGTACTTGGGTGTGGGTGAGGGTCTGCAGTGACGCAGCATCCCCAGGCAGGTGCAAAGGAGAGCCCTTTATTGCATTAACCAGGCCTTTTGAAGCAGTTAGCCCATTATCAGTTACATGGTTTTAAAGCATAACAAACATAATTCAACCAACCACCATACACTATGCTGTCAACATGCAATGGTTATGTGACTTGATTTTCTACTCATTCAGCTGAGTCTCTTTCCTACAGTCCTTTTCTACTTAGCCAAAGTAACAGGCCTGAGCCCTGATTTTACAAGGCCTTCCTTTTGTCAAGTTTTACTTATTGGTAACACTTGGGCCTTGAGGAGCTGAAGTATTAGATAAGCTTTGTTCCTTCCTCTGCTTCCCATTTAGTTGCTGTGTTGTCTTTATGGCTGCACTGGGATTTCCATGGCATGGCCCCAGGCTTCTGCCGGCAGCCAGCCCTACTGTGATCATTGATGTCCACTGGAGAGCCAAGGAATGAAGTCACAGGAAAATTGAGCTGTGTTTTGGGATGGTTACTTCTAAGATAAGGCACGTGGTAGGCCAGAGTACAGGAAGGTATTTGTCATCTGTGCTGTCAGGAAGCTGCTTATGTTGATTCCTTAGTTTGTTTCTTCCTGACTGCTTCTGGTGCTTTCCATTGTCCTTGCACCTTGATGCTTAACAACTGGAGTGGGTGCTGCAATCAGGTATAAGGTGAGCATTGAGCTGTGAGCAGGGGCAGGTGGGCTCACGTGTACTGCACAGGCTTGTGATTCTGGCCTTTTCCACAGTGAGAGGAAGCCCTGCCAAGGGCTTCTGCTATAGCACTTACTGGCCTTAGTTTAAACTAACTTTTCACACACCTGAGATTCTGGTTGGGTGTCTTTCTAGGTATTTGTATTCCTGTTGGTTTGGGTTTTTTTTAAGTGAACCAAATCCTCCAACCTGCTCAAACAGTAGTAGGAAAATTTTTTTTTTTCCTTTTTGTTAAGCAGTATATGTACATAAAAGCATAAGTTCCATGTGGTAGAAATATGCCAGTGCTTTTGCTCAATGGTCTTTTACTGTACTGCTGACAAATACTAAAGTCTGAGGGGGGAAAAAAGGGCGGGGGGGCAAAAGATAAGGAAACTTCCTCATCACAGCTGGTGGCAATGCTTTGAATGGTCTCGAGCTCTGAAAGGGACTGCAGTATGTAGGTAGAATTTTGCTCCATAAACAGAAGAACTAGACAGTAATTTGGAGGATAAAAGGAGTTACCATAAAAAGGGCAGTAGATTTTTGAGAAACTGTCTTCTACGATAAAGTCTTAGGCCAGTTTATTCAATGCTCTCCAAATGCGTGAAGAATGTCACATCATAAAAACCTGATAAAGTAGATCAGCCTTCACAAGGTCTGTGTGGGAAGAAAAGAGCCACTTCTGCCATTAAGTGGGAGACTATAATTATGCATAATTCATAATTCTGCATAATGTGTCTTAAGGGGAAGTGTGCAAGTGGAGTCCTTGTCTGGCAGTGCTGAGCAAGCAACCTCTACCTGTGTGCATCTTGTTTGTGCACAGCAGGATGGCCTGTATTTAACTGAAGTGATGTCTAGATCTTGTGGCATTCTTGTTTGCAGAGGCATTGTATAGACATTTGTGCCAGTGCTGTTATTTCTGCTTCTTGCTCTAATCAGAGCACATCATTTTGTTCATGCATATGAAACCAGATTTATAACAGTCTCAACCAAGTAATTAATTTCTGGTTACAATTGTCAAATTCATGTATAATCAGCTTTTTAGCTGTGGGAATAGCAAATTAGATTTTCCCTCAGTAAAATGAGAAATTCATGTTCTTCATATGAAATCATGGACAGGACATAATTAATATAATATTCCATGTAATTTATATTTCTATAAAAATAGATCAGTGCATCCTTTTTGTGTCCTGTGAATCATTATCTTAGACTGTTTCAAAAGTAAGCTGCCTTTTCTGTGACTTCGTTGATAAATCTCTTGATTGATAGGGTCTTTTGTTGATGTAGTAAGTCAATAATGATTGAACAGCCTTTTAAAAATTATAATAGCAGTTACTAATGAGAACTGTACTACTTCTGGCATGCTTGAGGTCTGGGGGAACATAAATGCAACAGCCATGACTCTAGATTTTATGCTCAGCTGTGCGACACCTTTGTGGTTTTGGGGGATATTTTAGCTTTCAGGATTGGCCTCGTTTATTTGCCCTATCTCCTGCTGGGTGGTGGGAAGTCAAGGATGGCTGGCACTGCTCCTTCTCCCACACTCTGCTTCAAGCACAGGTCCCTAGGATCTCTTTAGGAAGCCACGCTGCCAGCCCTGTGCTGCGATGAAGCCCCTTCTCGGGACATTATTCCCTGAAAGGGGCCATGTCCATCGCTGTTCTTCTGCTTGTAATGCAAATGAAGTGGGGTGCCCTGGAGCAGCTAATATACCCAGCTATACCACCAGAACAGGGCTAAACATTTCCCAACCTTTTCTTTTTCATTTTAGAGATCTCATAACAGAAGAGTCTTTAAATCTACTAATTGTAATCAGGGCTTGTGTATTTGGCAGTTTTCCCTTACTCCCTGACCAGCTTTACTATTTCTGCCAAGCCACCCCTTCCTTCCCACAGCTGAATGCTTTGCAAGGCTGGACCTGAGACAGCTTGTCCCAACTCTGGAAAATGGACCCATGGGTTTCTTCCAACACATGTAATGAATTCTACAAAATTATTTGCTCTTCTTGGATTGTAGTTATGACCTCAAGAGCAAAATTCACTGTTTCAGTGCAGACCTGCATTCCTTCCAGAATGGGTTAGTCCTCATTGTGCTGTATGCTCCTCCTCCTTATCTTGCAGGAAGGGGGAATGAGAGAGCTGCAACTGTTGTGTGGATAAATCCCTGATGCTTTACTTGCTGGAATGTATTGCATATGAACATGCACTATTACTCATTTTGTGGTCAATTGCTAAGAAGAAATTTATCCCAAAGCAGGGGAGCAGTGCAAGTTCTCTTATATCGCTCTAGCCTTGTGCTCATGAAGTGTGTTGAGGGATTTCTTAAGTGTAGTCTTTTTTAATTATGAAGCATGAGCTGAGACTTCACTGGGGTGTGTATCCTAATGGGAACTTGGTGTCATTCTTAGGCTTTGCATGCCATTCTGCACCCTGCATTTTGCATAGCTGGCTTTAGAGGTGGTTTTTTTTTCAGTGCCCTTGCAAAAATTTGATCATTCAAATAAAGCACAAAACAAGTTCTTTGCCTTTTGAATGCAGTAGGTGTCTGTGAACATGTGTGTGCATGTACATGCCTACCTCATTTACCAAAGAGAAGCAATTACTAGTGACCTTGGTAATTTGGGCAGAGGTGATTTTTTTCTTTTAACATAATGCGGATTTTAGTAAGAGTTACACTCAAGACAGGGTGGGAACTGATGCATACTGCACATAATTTTGTTTCAACTTTGCAGGCAAAGTTATTGATAGTTAAACAATTTCTAGTGAGGTGAAAGTATATGCATAGGTAGAACTCAGAGAGAGTTGATTTGGGGATTTTTCTTTACTTTTTAATGAGGCTAATCTCTTGGTGCTTGGCAGGGCCAGATCCAGGCACAGGCAAAGGAGGCAGCAATAGGGATGGCAGAATGGGCTCTGGCAGAACCCTGAAAACCAGCCTGGCAGCTGCTGCTGCCAGGAAATGGGATGAGAATGTAGGAAACAGCAGCTACTTCAGGAAAAGTGGGTCATGTGAGCCTTTGCTGGATCCTGTTCACTTTTCTGTGCGGAAGGAGCCAGCTCTGTATGTGATATATGCACTTCATCCTCAGGGCAGCACAACATAGTTTGCTTATGCTGATAAGAAGCCTTGAGCCAGCTCTGGTGGTTGGCTTGCATTCACTGTGTCTTCCAAATAGAATGCATTCAATTACTCATTAGCCACTTCACAAATCCACTGTCAGGGAAAACTGTTGATGAACAGTGGCAGACACCCATGGATATTTACAGACAGACCAAATACTTAGACCCATGTGAAATGAAGTATGAAAGATCAGCAGAACAGCTGAGATGCAACTCACCTGTTCCAGCAGAGCAGCAAGTTGTGGGCTCTGCCATGGTGTGCAGACAGAAGCGGCAAGATAGAGAAATGCAGGAGAGTGCTCCAGATGTCAGAGTTGCAGAGAATGCTCTTGGGCTTCTGTGAGCCTTTGTGAAGGGACCGAGAAGCAGCCTGTTCTGAATTGGTGGAGAAGTGAGGGATAGAGAATAAGTGTATGGGATAGAGAATCTGTCTATGAATAATCAGTCATTAATAAGTGTTACTTTTACTTTTCCACAATTCTGTCCAGAAGAAATAGTAAAAATGTCTCCAATTGTTGCTGAATCCAATGAGTAACTTTCTCCAGTGGCACACTTCCAACCATTTTTGTCTTCTGAGCTTTCTGAGATGGAATATTCTTCCCTTGCCCAGAAGTGTCATCTCTTTTGTGGCCACTAAACTGGATTTCCATGTAGGAGCCTAGACTGCAGACTCTCCCAAATATCTAAATGAATATAATGGAGGCTTACTTACACCCTATTAGGTGCAGCCACCTCTTTGAGACAAATACTGATGGATTTAGGAGGAATGGTGCCACACCAGGGGCAACAATGAGTTTCCTCTCACTATTGCACTTTGAGGAATGATACTGAAGTGTCACAATGTACAGCACTCAGTATCTGGGGATAACTCATCCATGCAATTAAATGTCACTTGATCTACATGTTATAATATGCAAAAACCCCTACTTTGTTAAATGCATTTTTCACAGAGCTTCAGTAACTATTGGCACCTTTAGATCCCTTTCGTATTTGTCAGGATTTCTTTGCATTGCCTCTTTCTACCACTCTAACAAAGCTCTGTGTGTCAGATTGTTTTTCTAGGCCCTGATTCAGCAGCCAGCATCAGGATTGAATGTCTCAGCAATAGCAGCACAGTCAGAGTTGGGACTGTGGCAACAGTGAAAATGAAAAACTGGTGAGGTCTATAGTGGCATCATTTTCTGGAAGGAAAAACAGTCCAATGGGCAAGGGTCAGTTTTCTAAAGGAGCCTATCACCTAAAAAGGTCAGTAGAACCCTGCTGCAGTTTTGAAATAGCTCGAGTCCTGCTAGTCTGTGTGCTATCTGTGAAAAAGCTAGTTTTTACTGATTGATCCTGCACCTCGTGAAGCTGATGGCATCACACAAATCCTGCTGGAATCTGCGGGGCAGGATTAGGCATTCCCACAGCTTCCTGATGAGCACTGGCACTGTTGCTGTACTGACAGGGAGGAAGTACACAGTGAAGTGATGAGGCAGAGCCCTGTTTTGTGGCCACTAGGCACTTATGGTGTTGCTGAGTTCAGGCTGTAACATGAGGTAGTATCTGAACCTTGGCCTGCCAGACATCAATTCTATCTCTGTGCAATCATTTAGGGAATCTTAAAAATGGCTGGCATGGTGCTGAAGCAACAGCTACATCACAGGATGAATTGTCCTGATTTATCAGGTGTTCTTCAGAGAACTGGGAGCTGTAACCCTCATGACGCAGTGAGCTGGGCTTTTTCCTTTCACTGCTCCTGAGGTTGCCAGGATAACCCTATAGTTAGGTGGTTGCAGTACTGCAGCAAGCAGGACTAGACACTCCTGCTAAGTGTGAGCATCCTGCCGTAGGAATGATTTTGGCATTCCTTCAATAACATGTAACAGTGCCAGTTACAGATACCACAGAAATTAGAAACACAGCTTGCACAGAGATGTTTTGTATCCCTTAAGTGTTTCATTCAATTGTATCCTAATACAAATTCTAGCAGCTCTTGTTGAATTTTACTTTGTATTACTTTATGCTCATAGTATTGGAATGGTTTAAATATTTCTTAATCACCTAGGGAGGAGGAAGTGTCTCTCCTGCAGCAACAGAACAGGCTCTCTAGCTGTGCTTTCCCCTGTCAGTGCCAGCCCTTGTCCTCAGAAGCTGGCATGCAAGCTTTGCAGATATCTCAAGCTTTCCTTAGCAAACAGGACTGGGACTTCTTGTGTATCATGCGTGTTTGGGGGTAGGAAGGAAGTAGAAAGGAAAAAAAATTCCTAAGTCTCTTGTTTGACAAGAGACTTAAGTAATGACTTAAGAAAAATGTGAGAGATTTTTTCTGCTTCTTGCATACCTAAAGATAACTTTTTCATTGTTGTTGACCGCAGCCCAGGAGTAACAAATGAGAAAAGGATTTATAACTGCACTTCATGTACAGGTTTAGGAATCTGGCATCCATTTTGTAAATGTTATGGTCCTCTTATCTTCCACAGCCTTGCTAAGTGAATGCAGTTTTGTGCAGTTCTGTTACTCAAACACAGGGAGTTGAACAGGGAGGAGGAGGGGAAGGCTGTGCAGTGCTGCAGCGTGGAGTCAGCTGTGCCACAGTGGTAACAAGAGATGTGCATGCCCCAAACACTCAGCACAAGGGACAGCTGTGCCTTTGCCTAGGAGAGAGGAAAAGGGATGCCACTCACACCCTGGGAATTGGACATGTTTGGGCAGCATCTCTTGAATATGCTTGCAGTGGTTATGTCTCCTTTCTCTGAGGCAGGTACTGGCCTCATATAGGATTGGCCAGGAGAACTCCCCAGAAAATAGAGGTTGGTGCTTGCTTTACCACTTTGTGAGTAACTACAGAAGAAAGCTGATACAACTTTCTTTCAGAACTCAGTCTCTTCAAGTAATAGAGCCTGTTAGCTGCAAGTAGGAACAGCCTTTTTGTGTTAAGATTTACAGTGTAAAATCATCTTACACTTGATGTTCACCATTGCTTTCCTCTCTTTTTATGCTTTGCGCTTTGGTAAGGCAGATTTCCATTTGCTCAGCTGAAAGGTCTCCAAAGCTGGGCTTTTGCAATCTGTTGTGAGCTAATAAGAGCAACCAGGGTCTTGCATTACCATAGTGCTTTTGTGTTGAGACACTACAGGGTACAGGGGAAATGATTACCAGGTACTGAGATAATGCCACCCTCAGACAGGGGGGCA
This sequence comes from Nicator chloris, assembly GCA_013400495.1. NCBI lineage: Eukaryota > Metazoa > Chordata > Aves > Passeriformes > Pycnonotidae > Nicator > Nicator chloris. Next base: position 38,309 of record WAAE01022714.1, read on the forward strand.
AATGCACAGGGCTTAAGTGAGTCTTTCAAGGGGTGTCAGAAAATTAACAATGACATGTAGCAAGGGGTCAATCCAGGATGCACTGCTGGAGGCTGGGCTCACTATTGCTTTCCTGTTTGTAAGATAGGTAGTGTGTCCTCAGTACAGCCATCTTCAATGCTTATTGCTTCATTCCCCATCCTATGTACCCAGGATCTATCAGGCTTCCACTGGGACTCACTTCTCACTTTTCTGAGAAAGCCATAAGTCAGATTCCAAGCTAAACCCAGATGGGGAAAAATGCTTCTTCCAGTGAAAAAGGGGAAGTGAGGGCAAAATGAAAATGCCATAGTGACTAAGTGCTTGAACAAAATGAAGGTACTTCTGGGTACATGAAGGACTAATGTTAGTGGGGAAATTGAATTTCAAGATAGCATCCGGTTGTATTGCACTAGAATTAAAGGAAACTGAAGTGATGAACATAAATTGTTTAGTCATGATCAATAAAATAATCTTTAATTTCAACCTAGAGTTTCATTTCAGCTCAGGTCTGTGATGTTCCATGTTAGTAACTGGCTTGCTTTCTTGAATTTAAGGAAAGAACTAACCCTGTAACATTTGTCATTATAGGGGTAAAGAAAAGGCTTTGACAGGGCTGGTCCCTTGGAATCTCCAGTTACCAGGGTTCCATCCATGCAGACATACAGCTGACTCCTGAAGTCTCAAAGGCTATGCTGCTCAGATGGCAGGGAGGGCAAGCCCTAGGGGCTGGAGATTTGGTGGCTTTCTGCACACCCTGATCGGTGGTTGGAATTGACAGCAGCTTGTGAGGGATGTTTTGGTGTCTTTTTATTAAGGACTGATGTTCACATTGCACTACTCAGATGGAGGAGGTTGGGTGAGGTGTGTCCTGCCTCAGAGTTGGGGAAGGGGTTGAAGGGAGCTGGCTGTTTGACCAGATGTGGCTGGGGAAATGGTGTGTGCCTGAAATCAGTACATGTTTGCTGTATATTTTAGTGAGAACTGAACAGCCTAGGGGCTGAATTCAGGAAGGCATGGAATTGCCTGTGTAGATAGACTTAAGCAATGCAGACTGTAGAAGCACCTAAGTTGTAAGTGCAGGTCACATAATTCAGATGTTACTTCAAATCTCATTTCGTGAGACCCTACTGAGTGTTTATTCCCATCACTGAGTGTGTAAGTTCGTTTTCAGCTCTGTCACTGCACACTTAGGTCTTCTGTGCTTTGCCTTCCTGAAAACAACTGTAAGCACTTTTCATTGAGCTGCTTGGCTTAGGCCTTATTGAAGGGCAGCAGAAATCCCCATCAGCTTAGAGCCCACCAGGTGTCCAAACCTCCCTGCTGTGCCAGCCAGCTTGTCCCACTGCAGGGGACAGCTCCAGTATTTTAGTACAGGTACAGTCCAGCCCATCACAAGATGCTTCCCAGCTGCATGAGACTGGAGGTGTGCAACAGCTGGGAGTGCTGGGAAAACAGCTATAAACTGGTTACAGTGTGAAACAGCAAATATGTTAGACAAGGAGTGGGGGAAGAAAAGGGAGAGCATAACATTAGATTTTCTATGCATTTTTGACTAGGAGTCGGTGTAAGGAGTCAGTTACAACTTTGTAGTTTTGCAAGGAAATTTATGCTGCTTCAGAGAACTTGGCCATAGGGCAACAGGGTCTACCAATCTTGCAACTCAAAAAAAATCCCTTTTTTGGCTCTTGGACAGGTTTTGCAGATGTTTCTTGTGTGCTTAGACACTGCTTGTGCTAAGCAATTCAGTGAGGGAATAGTATCCTCCTGCCCAGTATTGACATACAGCCCTTCCAAGAGGGGAGCTATGCTAACCACCTGTTCTGGGGTTTTTCATGTAGAATGTTTGAGGGAAAATAAGCCCAAACAAAATCCATGGGGTAACATGCATTTTGTTTATAGTCACTAGTTGGAATCTTGTCAACGTTGAGTGTAAGGGTCTCCAGTTGTTGTGGAGAATTTAATACTGGGATACAAAGTATATTGTGCAGCTAGAGCCCTGTTCAACACCTCAAGCAAACCTGGGTGCTGGGGAGTGTTTCCCCAAGAGGAAGGAGCCATTATTTCAGGGAGCATGGCCAGCTCTGTGCTTCTGCAATAGCAGGCTCATTTCCCCTGTGATAACTCAGAACTGGGCTTTGCACATCATCAAGTAGTAGAAAGCTGTGATTTTTATCTGCATTTCTACAGCTGACTTGTCAAAAGATGTTACAATTAAGCTCACACACATCAATGCTTTTGAGAGTTATGCCACATTATTGATAAAGTCAAGGATTGACTTAGAGTGAATGAGTTGAAAAATCATGTAGATGGTGCAGTGTATATCTTTATTTCCCTCACTTTTGAATTCAAGACAGAGCAGTGAGATCTTGCCTTTTGACAGGTTTCTGATGCATTGATTTCTTAATAATTTCTTATTCTATTTACTGGTTTATAAAATTTCCAGTTCCTTGGTTTGCTTTGTGAATGTTGTTAAAATCAGAAGAAGGTTCAAAAAAATTCCTAGAGACAAACAGATGTGGTCATGGGCCTGAGTCATTCTGGGGACTCTAAGTAAACTCATTACATGTCTACTGTTGCACTGACAAAACTTATGTAAAACATCAATTGCTTACAATCTTAAATTTTCTCCTAAGTTTGTTACATGCCCTGATATCCTGCAGAAAATTAAAGCATCTGGGGGAAAAAAAAATCCCTCTTTTCTTTTACTCTGAGTTTGCAAAAATGGGAACCAACTGTTTCAGAGCCAAAAAGAAATAAAAAGCATGTAGCAGGTGGTACCACGCATGTACGTCTAATTGCAATCTAACAGTCTGCAAGCCAGCTACCAAATAGTGAGGAGTGAGATCATAATTTGGGCAGAGAAGGGGAGCAAAGACAATGGAACAATGAGAGAAATGGGTTTGGCTCAGGAAATCAGTGTCTTTATAGAGGAGAGAAAGGAGTGTAACTACAAGCAGTGAGTTGTGATATCGTTTTGGTTTTGAACTGTTGTCCTCTTGACTCATTGCTGTCTAGAGAAACTGGCTGTAGATGCCAGAAATAGTGGGGAAATGATGGCATGTCTGGTTCATGGCTCGGTGTAAGTAAACCTGATGGACTCTGTCAAGTGAAATGCAGCTCAGGGTTCCGAGGCTCACACGGAGCAGTTGCATGTCTGCTTCTGGGCCTCCTTTCACATCCTCTGTGCCTGTCTGCTCACCCCTACGCTTTGAAGGATCAGGTATGTGAACAGCCCTTTTCATTTCCTCATAAAGGAGCTTTCCGAGAGCACTGGGTTCTTACGGTGTGGATCTCAAGTGCTCTGGTGAAAATAATGTTCAGGATGGATAGAAAGACTCATGTGGGGAACTCTGGAGCCACAACTGTCAAGCTGAGTCAAAGGGAACGTGGCATCTATTTGGCACGTGATTCTCTTCTCAGTTGTGCAGTGAAAGTCTGAGGTCAGCAGGATTACACAGCAGTGAAGCCAGCATGACTGAGAGGAGGCAGCATGAGCCCATTCCCAGCTGCTTGCTCTCCAGAGGTCTGATGGTGGTTTATTTTAATGCTGTTTTTCACTGATGCCCCTCACTAGGTATAATTCGTTTTCATTTTCTGTGATCAGATCAATCTTCCATCTTATTGTTAGCCATTCACTGATAGTAATCCTCAGTTAATTCTTTCTTTTAATGCTATCTCACTGTACGGGTAAACCATAAAGGATTTTTTTGCCTGGAGGACATGTGCTACTAACTTGAACTGATGTAGGAAATGCTCTTCCAGAGTTTCACTGAGCAGCACACTGAAGGCAGTTTGAAAAAATATTTAAAATTAAAGCATTCAGTATAAGAGCACAAGCCCAAGAGTGCTTTTTTCCCTTGTCTGGCACTGCTTTCAGTGGGTGAAATGTACTCCTGCATAGTACCAATAAGATCCTCTACCTCTGAAACCATCCTTGAAGGGCTTCTATCAATGTGTTATAGCAGCTCCCTGTTGCCAGGGCAATACTTGAAAAATGAAGAGAAAAATCTACAAACCTGTAGCTTATTTTGTGAGTTTCCTTTAGAAAGCTTAATGGAGCTAAGGTTCCTCACAACTTCTAAGTGGCTTTGACTTGGATCTAACCACAAGCAGAAGAGATCTGAATTATATTCTTAGAGGAGAGCAAATTGTTGACAGGTGAAGCTGGGCTGTTGTTGATGCCTTTTAGTCTGCCTGAAAGAGCTGATCTTTGAATGGACAACGTGGGTTAAATATCTGGGGGGCTGAAGCTCCTCTGGCCTTATTGCCACTTTAACTGCTTTTGCACTTAATGATCTTAAAGGTCTTTTCCATGGAAATCATTTGTCATTCAATGAATCACAATCTTCATTGCCTTAGGAAAGTTGCTCAGCAGTAAATTGCTAAGTATAATATTTTAACTAATTAAGATCAGTTCTTCTTTCCAATTTCCACTGATCACAGCAAATAGCAATGAAGAGCAAACAGCACAGAGTGAGGGTGCTGCTGCCATGGAGCTCATTATTAGCAATAATCAAAGCCAGAGTACTGGGCTTATTAGTGCCTGGGCCATTTGCTGGCCTGAAGTTTGCTGAAGAGATCTGCTTAATTAAAAGCAGCAGGGACAACTTGATGACTTTCTGGTCCTGGCCCTACTGTCTGAGAGTGCTGATGAGGGAGACACTGCTGTGGCACAGAGTGGAAGAGCAATCTCTGTCTGGGAAATTTCAGAGATGGGATTTTCTCTGTGAAACAGCACCTTTCAGGTGTGTTTTGCCCCAGAGACACATAAGAGAGGCTGGTGCCTGCCCTCAGCTGATTATCTGCATAATAAATTAATATCAGGGATAGAAAAAGACTGCTGCCCAGGAAGTTTATAATTTATTCATGGAGGAGGAAAATACACAACCTGCTGAATCACCTGGCTGGTTTCACACTCAGCTCTGAGGATGGTGCTGCCCGTCATGAAGGAAGAGCCGTGCTTCCCACAAGTACAGCCTGGAGAAGGTATCTTCCTCTCCTGTCCCTCCTTTCTTCTCAATGACCTGTCTATGCAGCTCCTTATAAGATTGGTGCTACAAGAAGCATTTTCCAGAGCTTTCATTGTATTTGTTGTTTTAATTGAGACAAAATAATGGTAAAAGATACTTGTAAGTGCTAGGAAACAGAGGAAAGGATCTTGTACCTAACATGCTTGGGTAGCAACAAACTCCACAAGTGTCTTAACAGCTGAAGTATTGGGTTGTGCTTTGGGGTGTGTGAAGCCTCAAGTGAAACATGCACTACAAGTAAATTGCAGCCTGTTTTAATTGTTTGGGGTGGAGGAGGTTCCCAGAACACAAGTGCCATATGTTCCACCTTGCCTGCTCCAGCAGGAGCTTGCTGGCTATGGGGGATGAGAGAGGGAGGCTGAGGCAGGATTCAAACTTCAGGCTTACCTCAGGGAATCAAAGGATGAGGAAGCCAAACAATAAAGGGCTTAATTTTGTCCTCCCCACTTAAGCAAAGCTCCTCACCATGAAACAATTTTTACCAAGTGCTAGAGAATCTGTTATAGCCATATGAGCCTAATTCTGCTATTCCAGTGGGAATATGTGTGACAGCAATAACTGCAAATTATTTTTCTTTATACAGTAATATCTGGCCATATGTTCAAGCTCTGTGTTTGGTAGCAGTAGTTAAACAGTTTTTCTCATGCCTATGGATTCCTGAATTGGAAGGAGTTTTGTCAAGGAAAATTCTTGCGTTTCTGCCACTCTTCTTGCTTGCTGCTGTGAGCCAGTGTTGTTCTCCAAGCACTTTTACCCTAATTTGCTACACATCTCTGGTTGTAAACCATTAATAGCAGATGTCTAACATGGGAGTTCTGGGGTGTGATCCACGACATGCCTCAGAGCTTCTGCTTTATCTCAGGATATAATTATAGCATCCTGTGACTTTTCTTCTGATTTTCCTTTAAATGAAATTTCAGACAATCCATTTCCTCATGGTAACAAAACTGTCACTCTCTGTTTTCCCCCTTTCTGCTCCCAAAGACCAACACCAGCACCTCCACAAAATCCTGAGCCTTTTCCCAAAGCTGCCTGAAGTCTGCAGGGCTCTTTACATTGGTTCCTGGTGTCAGATTCCTCTCACCAGTATCAGGCTAATTAATGGATTTTTTCCCCCCATCACTGATAGTCCAAGGTGTTGTTGTTCTCCAAATATTTTTGGGGCATTAGGAGCTCTGAGATAAGGGAAGTAACCATGAATTATCTGTATGAAGCTTTGCAGGGTTAGGGCCATAGCAGGCCCTGTTTTGTAAATGGAAAGTAAAAGTGGAATGCTATCTCATTTCTGAAAAAACTCCTGCAGGAACACAACCTAGGGGACAGAAAGCCACAATCTAGAAATGTGGAAGTTTTAGAAAAATAACTGTTCTTTTGTACACAGAAATGCTGGGGACAGTCTAAGGGTGGAGTCTAGCTTTGAGCTTTGCTTTGAAGGTTGAACTTCAGTGTACCAAAAGCAACATCTGTTTCTTAATGAGATACTGCTGACATGAAACTACTCTGAAATGTGTTCCACTTAAAGGTATAACTCATGACTACATGTCCTACCCATCAAGATATTGTGGCCAGTCCACCAGTGTGCTGTGCCACCTTCAGGTAGAAGAAATGTTCAACTAAATTTTACTCTCCATAGGAAAAAATTACTCTTCAGTTATTGATGAGTTTTCTTTTTTAATATTTAATTTGCAATGACTAGGTAAAGCTGCCTGGAGTAGCTTGTTGTTTTAACTTGCTGCTAAGCAGGAATATTTCCCAGTCAAATCTGAAGTCGAAGTGTAGATGAAAGCTGCTATAAACAGCTAGAGATTCACTGTGCATCATCTGGAGAGGAGGAAGTCATCTGGAGGTTGCTGCTCTTTATGTCCTTTACACAGCCTTCCATGAGCAGCTTTAGGATCCCTCCATGAGGCAGCTCTTGCAGCAGAATTCCCCAACCACCTCTCCATGTAGCTCCCACTGGGAATGGGGCTGTGGCCAAAGGAGGAGCAGCAGTCTCCACACGACTCCTTGGAGCTGGGCTGTGCTTGTGGGCTCTCACAACCCATCACAGTGTGACTTCATGGCCTCCAGGCAACTGCACTTGTTAGGGCAGAACTTAGAAACTCTCCTCCTGCAGTGACATCTCAGGCTTTGTAGCTTATGGCTTGGAAACTGATGGCAAGTGGTGTTTGCCAACACACCTGTTCTTGAAGTGTTAAACACTCCCAGTCAAGATCCAGCATGTTTTGATGGGGTGAATGATCCTTTTTGAAATGTCCTTGGCTTGCTGCCTTGTTCCTTCTCATGAGCCTTGTGTGTACCAGCAGATTGCTGGTTCAACACAGACACGTCATTTAAGCTTCATACATACTGTCTGTGCAGGACACACTGCAGCCAGCCAGCAAGTCCTGAGAACATGGATTTCAGGAGCATTACAGGGAGATCATTCCTCTGGTTTTCAGTTGAAGGTTGCTTTGGATCTGTGCTCTTTGGAGAAGGACACCTGTGGGTGTCGCTGGACAGGGAGGAAGGTTATTAGGAACTGCTTGTTTAAGAAAACCTGCCAGTAAGTGTTTTGCAGTGCACAGATCAACCCTGCCATACTTCTGGAAATCGCTATCACCTTTTAGAAGTTTCTGCATGACTACAGGAGTATTATATGGAACAGTTGTAGAGGAAATTCTCAATGTTATTTGTGCAAATCATGGGGCACACCATGTGCTATCTAACTTGGCAGCTTTAGCTTTGTGTCTTGAAGGAAGATGGCAAGCAGGAAAATCCTAGGAGTTACTCTTCCAAAGAGTAACTACTGACATTATAATACCTGGTTAAGGTGCTAATAGTAGATAATTATCCACTTGCTGACTCATATAGTCTTCCTTTGAGGCATGAAATCATATCTAAAATGATAAAAAATCAACACATAGATCCATAGCTTTTCTCTAATTTGACTTTTTGAAATGGATGTAAAAAATACATTCTTTGCATGGACAAACATAGATTTAGTTTCCTAATACACAGTCCTGGCACTGTTTTCTTCTTTTTCTCTTTAGCCTTGATAGAAAGGATCCTTACTGGTTTTAAGGTTTGTGGAGATTGTTTTGTTTCTTTTCACAAAGGCTCATTTTTATTTGAAAACAAAAACTGTTTTAAGCTTTTATCTTTCATATTTCAATTTACTTTGAGCACAAAGAAGATGGAGAGAATAGTTTTTATCTCAGTATGTGAGATTCACCTTGCAGGTGTCAATGTAACTTTATATGGAATGAATTAATTTAGGTTACATGAGAATAACCATCAAATTAGACTACATTAGGCATGGGACCAAACTGCAGAAAATATTCTGCTGTCGAGGCTACTGGAATAGAGATGGTTGCATGAAGTGTTTATTTATGCTTTTGTGTCTAAGCAGAGAATCTGAAATGAATGTAGCTGAGGACACTGTGTTTGCCTAGCTTGAAGAAAAGGAGGCTGAGGGGTGACCTAATTGCTCTCTACAGCTTTCCTGATGAGGGGAGGCAGACAGGGAGGTGCTGAACTCTTCTCCTGGCATCCAGGGACTGCATGTGTGGCATTGATTCAGAGCTTGGTCAGGATGGGTTCAGACTGGATGTTAGGAAGCCTTTCTTTGCCAAGAGAATGGTCAGCCACTGGAACAGGCTTTCTAGACAGGTGGTCAATGCCCCAAGGCTGTCAGTGTTTAAGAACAGGCATTGGGACAAGGCCCTTAATAACATGCTTTTAACTTTTTAGGAGCCCCAGATTGGTCTGGCAGTTGGACTTAGATGTAGGTCCCTTTGAACTGAAATAGTCTGGTCTATAAAGTTGTACTGCCTGATGTAGTTTCTGATTTTACTCTGAGGAAAATACTAATGGTAATTCTCACATTTCATTAATGGGGATGTATCCTGCTATGAGGCACAGCACAGTAACTCTACAAAGCCATGACATAAGTGGAGCTCATTACTGCTGTAACACAGTACATCTTTGTGAGAAGAGCTCGTCAGTCTGGTGGGCTTTTTTTCCTGAGACTCCTAAAAGGCAGTTACCTGGCTGTGGGAGAGGCCTACCCTGAAATTGAGCTATTTGGCACTGTAATAAGTTAATCTTCTATAACAGAAGAGTGACCTGAACAAAACAGTTTAAGGGCAGTTCTGCTTTCACCAGAGCACAGAAATTCTTGAAAGAAACACAGAGTCTGTAATACAGAGATGCAACCATGGGAAATGTCATGGGACTTTTTAGGCTTTCATCATGTTCAGCCCTATAAGATTTAAATGAAACATACACTAACAATGCAGTTTATACAGCAGTCCCTTGGATATGTGTTCCTTCTGTCTAGCTGCAAGATTTGATCCCACCCAAACTGAGCGCCTCTGCCACTGCCGTGGCTTCAAGAATGTGAATTAAAGGCACTTGCAGAGTATTCCGTGGAATGTAAATCTTGTAGAGGAAATGCAATTTCCATTCTTTGTGTCTGCATCTGCGTGACTTGGCTGTGACTTGTGGCTGGCCTCTCAGTGAGCATATGTCCAGCAACAAAATTATCTTCCTGCCTGGACATCCTTCAGCTCTATTGGTAATATTAATTCCCTGGAGGAAGATCAGACATTTTCACACTTGAGAATGGTGGCTATACACAGGGTTAGCAGCAGCCTCTTTTGGGTACCTGAGCCCTTTTCCCCTTTGAAGTTTAAGATTAATCACTGAAAGTCACTGAAATAGCACACTGAAAGGCAGCAGCTGGCCAAGCCTTGGCTGAGAGTCACACGTGCCTTCGTAGTTGGAGCTGTGTAACAGAGCTCAAAAATCCCTGTTCTTTCTTCCCAGAAGCAAGCAGTCTTTCTGCCTATTTTAATTTTTTTTTAATTGAATAATCCCACTTTCTTTTATCTTCCTCTCTCAAACTAGTTCCAGTCTTCTTTAGGATCCTTTCCATCAGCATACCTAAACTGCCCAGGCTGTCTAGTAAACCCTCTGGACCTGGGAAATCTGCTCCACTTTGTTGTCGAATTTTTATCCTGGTTATCTGTCTCTAGAAACTTGCTTTTTGGGGAAACTGGCTGAGTGGAATTAGGAACAGCATACCTTTCTTGGATTTTTTGTGTGGCAACTCTCAGCTTCTCATAACAGGACTATGTGATATGCTATCAAGAATGAATTCTTCAGTTCATACCTTTAGATTTTTACAGTGCACACTGCTGTGACACAAGGTACTTGAGATACTTGGCATAAAGTGCCCAAGTGCCTGAAGGGCCCTGCAGCTACTGAGCTCTTGCTGCCAGCACTTGGGCATCTGTTCATTCATTTGTTCATTTAAAGGAGCATGGACATTTCTTGTAAAGCTAAGCAGAAACTTGTCTTTGCTGGTAAGAAGATAGAAGCTACTCTGTGATACAAAAAAAAGAAAGGTCAAGTTGTCAGATGAGTTTTGCTGGCTGTTTGCTCTGTTACTACTTTGTATTATTATGAATGTAATGTAGAATGATTTGGCCATTGATTTAGGCCAGAAATGATGAGCACTCTGCTAGCAGATATCTTTGACATTTGTCAAAGTGACAGGAAGGAATGAAGAGCTATACAATGTGCTGTATTTGTTCATGATACCAATCTCTAAGAAAAAAGTGTTTAAGTGCTTTTCAGTTGACTGAAGTCTTCTTTCAAGAAGTACAGTTGAGTTGTGGATATTTTGAATATTTTAGCTAATATGATGCATAGCCATTACTGTTGCTTTAAGAACGGTGAGCTGTTATGTGCTGTCTCATCCAGGACTGGGATTCACATCTCCCTCTTTCACAGCAGAACCAGAAGTTTTTTTGGTTTTTATCTTTCCAGTCATTTAGACCAGGCAGGAAGTGTTTTCCCCTCCTGTGGTGCACCACCTCCAAGGGCTGTCAGGTCCTGCAGCTCTCCTACCTCTCTCTCCCCTGTAAACCACTGAAGGGGTTCTCCCTGCAGTTCCCGGCCCTTGAACCAGTAGCTTCAAGCATGTTTTGGATTCTGATGTATTACCCCGGACCTCCCGGCCTCCCGCACAGGCGGGGCGGGCAGGGGCTGCCCGGGACCCGCAGCTGGAGGGGGACGAGGCGCGGACGGACCTTTCCTGAGCCGGGCACTGTGCCCGGTGAAGCCCGAACGGCAGGAGATAAATAATACCCGTAACACACGAAGGAAAATTCCCGGCTGCCTCCTGTGTTGCTAGGAGATGGCATTTTTTCACAGCCCCTGCCCAGATCCCAGGGTTTCACCTGTTGTTGGTACACGGGTTGTAATACAGACTTGCCACGAATTATATCCGGTTTAAAAGTGGATTATTGTAGGCACATCTTTTATAGCAACAGGAAGCCTTGTTGGCAGCATATTTTAATTATGCTCTGAAGTTAATCAAGGAAGGAGAATCTGTTCTGAACACAGGAAGCTACATATACACATTTGAGTGCCTGTTTCCACGGGGCAGGTACAAGTGCTTAAGTGTTGCTGAACTCCCAGCACATGAGCAATCTGTTAAATTACTATAAAGTTCAGGCTTTCATAGGAAGAGGAGGATCCACCACCCAGTGTAAGGCACCTGCTTCCTCTCTACAGTCACTGGAGGGAGACAGGCAACTGTGATCAAGAGACTCTGATCCCCTCTGGAAAAGCCCTCTTCTCCCTGACAGTAGAGGAAGAGGAAAGAGACTGAGGACAAATCATGTACCTATAACAGGGTAGCTATTTTATTTCATCACTGCCTGGTGCTAGGTGAGAACTTAGTACACCTGAGCTTGGTAGCCATGATTGCTGTATATGAACAATTTCTTTCATCTGTTACTGAAGGCAATAAGGTTTCCACTAAAAAGTGCCATATCCTTAATTTTTCTCCATGTTTAGAGTTACATTTTTCTTTGGTATTAAAGGCAGAGGTGCGTTTATTGGAACAAGCTCTCTTACTCTTTGGAAAGTACACAGTATGTAATGCATGATACATGATATGGTATTGCCTGGTCTGAATGGATAGCAGCTATCAGGTGCACACAGTGCTTGCCGAAAGAGAGCATCCCAGCATCTCCAGCAGCTCCTCTTGCTATGCTGGCGCGGAGTCCCCTTGGCTGGACAAAGCACTAACCCTCTCCAGAAGCCTCTCAATTAGATTGGAGATTATTTGAAGCACACCCACATCAAGTAAGTTCATCTAAGTAAACTACACGAGCTCCTCCAACTGAAATGTCACTGGGATGTTTGGGGTGTCCTGAACCTTTCTACAAAGCACGGCAGAAAGAATTTTCTCAGATTTTAATCACTAGAAGATTGTTATGCAAATGAAGCTTAACTGGTATGAAACGAACAGGAAAGAGGCAGGGCTTACACCCAGAACACGTGTGTACCCAACTAAATCTTTCAGCAGGTTCAAAATGTTCCCTGCCCCTGTTGCCCACGGGATTTGTTTTCTCTGAGCACGTCTGTCTCGCCTATTTCAAGCACTCAGTAAACATGCACTTTAGCTCTTCGGAAAAGGGAAGAAGAATGTTATTTGTCTACTATCCCTGTGTTATAGGCTTCACATGAGTACTTAGCCAATCAGTTTGGCAGGCCTTCCTGGCTTTGCATTAAAGATTCCTGTTTGCAGCTTGCAGAATAATTACAGAGCTTGCAGACGTCCGTTCCGGCTCTGCTGCATTGGTGAGGAAGTTCGTGGATCCCACCTGGCTTTGTGCAGGGTCTGTTCAGCGTCACACGTGCCTGGGTTTTTGACGTGCTGCTTTTCAAGGTGACTTGCCAAAGCATTTTGTGTCTTGCCTTTCTCCTCGCTCCATCTGCATTCCCGTTTCTGTTGTTGCTCAGTGTATCCGTGATAAGCACGCAGTGTCAGGGGTCCGTCGTCTCCTGTTCTTTGTGAGTAACCGGGGGGTGGACACACATTCAGATGTAGAAGGGCAGCAAAGTTCATTACAAATGAGATGGAAAACCGCAGTCTCCACTTCCTACTGCTCTAACGCTGGAAAGCTGCCAGGATCTCCACAAGAAAAGAATCCTCGAGACAATGTTGCTTTTGTCCTGGGTTTGTTAGTTATCTCAAAACACCTCGGTACGCCTCTGTAAGTAGATATTCATCAAAAAGAAACTGGATGCAGGGGAAGGACCTGGGGCTGGGGCCGGGCGCGGGCAGCCCCGTCCCCCCCGCGCTCGCAGGCCAGTGCCAAGCGCCCGGAGCATCTGCCGCTCTGCGGGGGCGAAGGGAGACGCTCGAAAAGCGCTTTCCCGTGAGAGGCCCCTTCTGCAAGTCCCTCCCCGTTGCTCCCGGCACGGCCCCGATGCCCAGCAGAGCGTCCTGCAGGGCAGCTGCGGCGCCGCTCTCCCTCCTCTTACGGTCCGCACAGAGCAGGAGGTGCGGGGCAGCCCCCGCCCCTTGGCGCGGCTGGGAGGCGCCCGCACGGCTACAAAAGGGCCGGCCCGGGGCGGGCTGCGCCGTCCTGCTTGGAGCTGCTGAGACCGAGCCCGGGTAGCAGCGAGCCGGGGCTGCTGGAAACGGCAAGGCTCGCACTTGTCAAGGTACGTCCCCTGCTAAGGGAAAAACACGGTAGGGATTATGCGGGAGGGAGGTTTTCCTCTGGTGCAGACTCGATGCTGTTTTCTCTCTTTAGTGGTTTAGTTCCCTTCTTGCACCATTTCACTTCGCTAAGGGTAGTGTGCTGGGCAGGGGCTGTTTTGAACATGGGGATTGCATGGGATTGTGCTAATCCTGCCTTGGGTGTCACCCTCCGTGCCTTGCTTGGCTGTAGTGTGTCCAAGAAGGATGTTCATGCACTTTTTCTTCTCTGTGTGTCTGCAGGTGGATTTCTCCTTCAAACTTTTTCCCTTTGAGGACCTCTCGCCCACCTACAGTGATGTGGTTCTTGGAAAAGATCAGAGTGTCACATGAAAATGGAAACCTCCCTGGTTCTTCCTTCCTGGGACTGCCGCAAGGCCCAAATCTGCCAGAAAAAGCCCGACTGAGGGCTGCTGCTTTTCCAAATGTGATCACTCCTGACAGAATCCCTGAATTCTGCATCCCCCCCAGGCTGACCAGCTCTGGCTCCATTAAGGGCAGTGGCTTCCACCAGGATCACAGTTCAGTGGATGCAGCTGTTACTTCTGATTATAGCCCTAGCTCTTTCCCACATCTCATTCAGGTGGAAAGTGTTGAAGAGGAGATCACAGCACTGGAGGAAGAAAGCACCAATGCAGACCCACAGTCCCAAGCAGCGCTCTCCCTGCCCCACTTTCCCAGAGCCTCCACTTCCTATGGCTTCTGCACTTTGCTGGAGAGTCCCCACACCAGGAGAAAGGAGTCCATCTTCCATGGTGATCCACGTGGTGCTCTGCCCAGCCTGAAGCTGTCTCGATCCAGAGCTAACACCTTCAGTGGCAAAGGGAGCGTGTCTAATCCCATTGCTATCAGCTTCGCTTCTGTGAGACTGCCTCCCAAGCATCTCTCTCTGCACAGGCAAGGCACCTGTGACAGTGACACTGCTTCTTCCAGTGATTCCTCTCCTTTCAGTTCTCCACTTCTCAGCAGGTCACCTCCCAGACCCTGCTCCCTGATCAAAGCACAAAGTCAGGAGGGATTGCTCTGCAGAGCACTGAAAGACAAGAGCAAACACAGTGTGCCCAGGAACAATTCTCTGTCTACAGAGGAGAGCAGCTCCACTGATAACAGCCCCAGGGCCATCAGGAGAGCCTCCGAGGGGCTGCTTGGTGTGCGGAGCGTTAGCGCCTCCTGTTCTCCCATGTTTCCAGTGGAGCTGACCTGCAGTCGGGAGAGACTGCTGGGAGAGAGTACCGTGCTCATGGACAAGGGAGGCGTGTTGAGGCTGTCCGCTGAATACTGCTCCGAGAACGAAAGGCTGCGGATCCGCCTGATCAGTGCAGAGGGTTTATACGATGATTCTGTAGCACCCAAAAACATAAACTGCTGTATCTCCTTCTCCCTGGTGCCAGGGAAAACACAGAAGCAGAGAAGCACAGTTATAAAGAGAAGCAGAAATCCCATCTTCAATGAGGACTTCTTTTTTGATGGCATTGTGGAAGAAGAGCTGTGCAGCCTCTCTGTCAGGATGAAAGCAACAAATAAAGGGTGCAGTATGAAACGGGATTATACCTTAGGAGAACGAGAGTTGTCTTTAATGAGTATGTTGTCAGTGTAGTGCTTCAAATATTCAAACAAATTGCCTTCTGAAAGTTTTCTACTAAATAAAGTTTTAGGTTGACTTTTATGTTGTTGGAGTCTTTTTAAGAATACTTAAAAGCACTGTCTTGCTTGGTGTTACTGTCATGCTCTTGTGCCTGGTTTTGCTATTTAACACTTCAAACTCTGAGATATTAGGTGTTAAAAGGTGGCTGTGGAGCAGACCTCTGCCCGTATAGTAGGACAGCAGAGGGGAGAAGGGCTAGTTTGTCTTTAGGATAAAGGATTAGACTGTTACCAAGTCAAGGCTGTTCTTGTTTATGGCTTTCAGGCCATAAACTTCAGGTAGAAGTGTTTTTCACTCTTCCTGGTCCCTAAGTGGGTAACAGTCTGTGCACACAGTACACCCTGAACTCTATTGCAGCTCCTTGGTACAGCATCGGTTCAACGGACCATTTTGACAGCATTCATATTTGCACAAACTAATGTTTTAATGAGCCCTGTATTGGGAGGGAGAATGGAGTCTTTTACAACAGGTGGATTTGCATTCCCAAAGCCGGTGTAAGTTCGTGTTGAGGATGACAAAATCAGCTTCTGAGCAGCAGCTAAAAGCCACTGGAGGCAGGGCTCTCTTTACACAGAGCTGCAGTATAAACACTTGAACAGCCTGGGTGAGGTCAGCACGGTCAGCATCTTCTTTTACCTTCCCTTTTCATGGTCGGTTTCACAGCCCACAGAACCAAGTTGCCAGGTAATTGCATTTTGATCAGGAATGTACCTGAGAGCTACAGCCCTCAGCAATTCAGCTATTGAATCCTTGCTGAAGCAGATAAGGTATCAGTGCAGCAAGGGCAAAGGACAGTTTGAGATCTCGGCATTGAATTCCTGCTTCAGCTAATGACGATGCATACCTTGCTCAAGTCATTGTCATACAATGAGTGTAATCAATCTGCCCTGTCACCAAGCGCTGAGTGGTTGAAGCACTTGCTTTCAGTGCCAGGCAAAACACAAAGGTGCAGAACTCCTGCATGCTTGAGACCGTCTTTTTATGAGGTTTACTTGAGGCTGGATAAAATGGATAAATTTGTGGGAGGAGGCAGAAATGTCTTGAAAGTCCAGGCCCGTTGCTGCCTCCCTTGATTAAGTTGCAGGCTTCATTATGTGAAGGTAGATAAGCCTTAATGGAGGAGCAATCCATGCAGGCAAGGGGCAGAGAAAACAAAGGTTTACTTTTGTGTTCCCTTTGAGGCCGTAGAAATAGGACCTTGCTAGTGCCCAAATACACAGCTTAAAAGCTATTTCACAAAGATTGTAGCAGAATCTCTTTCTGGCCTATTCTGGCAAGAGTCTACTTGTCTGCAAATCATGGGACTGCTCACAGGGAGACTGTGGTATTCCTTGGCCAATGAATAATTTGATTCATTTTCAGATGGAAATACTCCAGGAAGGATAGCAGAAAAAGCCCAAAGGATGTTAACTGACCACAAGTGCTCAGAAATACCTACTGCTGATCCTTGATCCAACTCACGAGATGCTTCTGAAAACAGAATCCTTGTACAAAGGACAACTCACTCAGGTGAATGGCTGGGTGTTTTCCCAGAAGCGAACTGAAGTAAAATGGAATAATAATCCCTTTGTGCTAAGGGAAGGAATTCAATGTACTGACACACTGCTCAGATGGAGGTGATACACTGTCACTTTTATCCTTGAATCTGGGCAAATTGACCATAAGGGAAAAGTTAAAGGAAGTGGGGAGAAGTGAAATTAAAAAATGTGACTTCAAGGAAGAATCAATAATGTTGCAAAAAAATAAGCCAATTTAATTAGTTATTGCATGGGGTCTCCTGAAGGGAGGCAGAGGCTCCCTCTTCAGGCTTGTCACTCATCCATCATCACATTTTTAATTCTTGGGGTTTTGGGTCTCTTCACAGGTATACTCACATGGAGAGATTGTCTGAGGTAATACAGAACAGTTACAGGCCTCAGAGGATCATGTAGTGTCTCACTGTGGTGGGTATCTGTCTGCCCTGTGACGTGTGCCATGCCACTGCTGTGCTGCAGGGACTCAGAATGATGGGATGGTTCGAGGTGGGGAAGGGGCCTTTGGGATTATAGCACCTGGTTCCTGCTGGAAGCACCATCAACTCTGGCAGGTTGCCCAGGACCACGTCCTATAGTGGGTTTATAGTGTCTCCAAGGATGGAGACTCCAAAATCTACTTGGGAAACATAGTCCAAGTCCTTCCAAGCAGAAAAGGTTGGGGTTTTTTTGCAGCATAAGTGAAATTTCCTGCATTTCAATCTGTTCTCGTGGCCTCTTGTCCTGTCACTGGGTACTGCTGAGTAAAGCCTGGCTCCATCCTCTCCACTCCCTCCCAGCACATATTCACACATATCAAGGAGATCTTCCCTGAGCCTTCTCTTCTGCAGCCCAATGGGCATACTGCAGTTACTGCCATAAAAGAAATGTGCTTCTGAAGTCTCAACTTCTATCAGGCAGGGAAAGAGTTAAGTCCTTAAGAAAGTTCTCCCTTCCTGTCATAGGAAGGTAGGTTTCCAGCTGGGCTCGTCTGGTCAAGTGTTTAAACAGGTGAAGGCCAACATTTTGTTGGTTGAAAGGAAACTCAGCTGGTTTTAAGACTCTAAAAATGATCTGAGAAAGCCTCCTTATGGAAGTTTGATGATAGACCTGCAAGTTACAGGGGGACAAAGCAAAGCAGGAGAAGACTTGCAGACCCAATTCAAAGGCAGAGTTTAAGCCTGGGAAGGATAGAGGGACTTTGCCTATGTTTCTCTGGTAAATAATCTAGCTTCAGGTTTTTCTTAATAATTTTCTTCTTTAATATAAGGACGTTGAATTAAGTACCTATTCAGGTACATTAGACTAGACTAGACATGACTGTAACACTGGATGGAAAACACCGTTGGTGGGCTCCCCCCATTTTAGTGGGTCTCTTTATATTTTTGAGTATTTGATTCATTTTGAGTTTTGGGGTGTTGCTTATCAGGGGTTATTAACAATGCAAAGCCATAATACAATTTGAACACTTCAATTTTCCTGACTGTTGGAGGGCCTAGGACTTGTTTTCCTGTGCTCTCAGAGGTCAGCTAAGCTGTAAGTGGTGAACACCTACAACGCTGCCCATGCTGCAGCTGCTTTCCGTAAGCGTCAGCCTTATTGGGGCAATTACGTAAAACACCTGCATAAGCAAACAAAAAGGCAACTGGATACTTCAGCCTGGAAAAACTCATGATGCCTCAGTGCTTGTGTTAGAGTCAGCAGCAAGAACAAAATCAACCTCCTGGCATTAGCAAACAGCTACTCGGAGTTCAGAAATATTATCTTCAGAAGTTTTCAGAACTTCTAAAATACCATGAAAATATGGGAGCATAAATGACTCAAGCAAAACTCCTGTTTTGGGTCATCAGATCAGCGGTGTTCAGTGGTGCTCACTGGTTGGAAGATCACATCTCAATTTAACATTCAAAAAAACCCCCCAGACAATTGTTTGAGGAAGAGAAGGTCTTTGTGCCAAGATCCTGGACTCATGTTCTACTAAGCAAATATTATTTGTTTCAGCTGCACTGGAAGTAATACATTTGCTGGCCTTTTCAAATGCAGGTATTTTGAGCAAGCCTCTTCAGTTTTGGAGAAATGTTACTGCAAAGCAAGGCTTATGATTTCTTTCCAGAAATCCACTCAGGTTATCTCAAATACAATTTGAGTTGCAATATACTGAGGTATGGTACGGTAAAATGCAATTCCTGTAACTGAGCTCCTTTTCAGGTAAAATTCAGAAATAAAACCAAGGAAAGAAAATACATGTGACCTAACAGGACAGATCTGTAGGCTGGGGATTAGGCAGCATAGTGTCTGCAGTATCAAATTCTGCTTATTGCATCACTTTTTCTAAGCTGCTCCCATTTCTCAGACTGCCTTTGGAGAGGCAGTGCTGAACACAGCACCTATGCTGCTTCTAAGTGCTTCATCTGAGAGGGCTTTTTGGGGAGGGTGGTACTTGTGCTCCTGGAGCTTGGCTTTTCAGTCAGCTATAGCAACTGTAGTGGAAGACTGAACATATGATGGGGCCTAATGGGCAAAAATTCTTCTATATTTTTAGTCTAGGTAATAATTGCTGTGGGTAACTCTTCATTTCCTTAGAGAACTGATGAAAGAACAGTTAGATAAAAGTATAAATCTGAGAAAAGCCTATCTGTGGGTTGCCAAGCTGGGGAAGTTGTCCTGGAGCAATCTGTGTCAATGGGATTGCGCAGTGTGAGGACCTCCCTTGCAGGACCACTAGGGAGGTCGTGCCACAAGCTGTGTGCTCACCAGGCCAGCCCATGCTCACCAGGCCTTTCCCAACTGCTGGCTGCTGGGTAGGTGTCCTGTGTCTAGGTTGGAGCTCCAGCTTGCATGGGTGCCTGAATTGCGGGCCATGATATTTGGCAAGGTTAGGAAAGGTAATGAGTCACATCTATTGATAGCTTTTTGCAGCAGGATTAAAACAAACAGTAGCCTTACGCTCCCAAAATGAATAACATAATTAGATGCTATTTGTTTTTGAGTACTGTGTGCCCTGAACAAAAAAATGAGTGTAAGATTAATCTGCATATTTGAATGAATGGCATTTCAGTACAGACTTAATGCTGGTGACTGTTACTGAAATGTACTCTAATGTTATTAACAGTGCCTTAAAAGCAAATGCTGATGCTGAACAATCTGTCCTTGTAGCAGAAGTAAAATGAAGTTTAATGCTGTGGAGGGTCTGTGAACTAACCTACTCTGCACTGAGGTGATTGATGTAAAACACAGGAGTGATGGCCCAAAGCACATGTCAGCCTGGGCTGTGCTCAGTGTTGTGCTGCCTGCAGAGTGGGGAAAGGGTCTACATTCTTTGAGTATTTTGTGCCTCCATTAGGATTGATAAGCAAGTTGTGTTTTGTGCTGCTGCATCTTTGCATTTAGGGTATCCTTTTGAGAGGAAAAGAGCTTCCAGTAGTTCTTTGTTCCTGTCAGGAACAGAAAAAGCTACAGCCCAGGTTCTTGGTAATGGAAGCGAGGTAATGGGAATTTAGCACAGTCAATTGGATGAGAGGAAGGGTCCAACAAACAGGAGCAAATAGAATTCACAGCCCTTTTTGCTTAGATCTCCACCACAGGTGAGCAGACAGCTCTGTCTTCTGGTTTTGGTATTTCTTCTGCTGTGTTTCTCTTTCTGGCTATAAATATTCAAATGCTGCAAAATTATCTATCCTGAGTGGTACAGTGGAACCAGACCTTGTTAAGCATTGCATGTTCTAGACAGGAAAGAACTGAACAAGATTTTCCACTTTGCCTCTGTTCTGTTAAATCTAAATGATTTTTCCACTTACCTTTCTCAGCCTCTTCAGAGCAAAGTCAGGAAACATCTGAAGGAGCACAGGGTGAAAGAAGGTAATTTGAATTTTTTAGTGGGAGTCCCAGACAACGTTCTGTGTCTTCATTACAATGCTATGATGAAGAAGCACTTACAGGGAGGCAAAGCAGAGCCTGTTTAAACTGTTGCTGTGAATTAGAGGAGGTCACTCAAGTTTAGTTTCCTGCTGCTTGCATCCCTGTGTACTGTGGTTTTCATACGGCTGTCTCACCATGTTCCTCAGTTGCCTGTAAGGAAGAGCTCTTCTCTCTTAAGAGGTGAGAAAGACATTGAGAAATGTCACTCAGGTAAGAGGCTTATACTAAAGGTGCTCGTTTGCTCATGCGCAGAGGCAAAGGATGAGATGAAGCAGCTTAGAATGGCATTGTATGAATATTCAGGATCATTTCTATAAGCTCCTCATGAAAGTGCACGGTTACAGAAGGTGAAACCCTTTAACTTGAGTCTTTGTTCTGGTTTTTGTGGGCCGGTTTGTTGGGGTTTTTTTTTGTCAAATCTTCCTGTGTTAACCACTGGCTGTTTCCAGTGAGCAAAAAACCTGAATTTACCATACCAGTAAATGTAAAACAGTAACAGATACTGTCTTGAAATCCCAGAGCTAACTTCAGCTTGCCTCTGGGGTTTCTGTGATTTCACCAGATTATTTTATTTGTGTAATTTTGATTCTAGAAGATACCCTAGTTTGTAAGCATATGTTGCTTCATCCTTTCTGACAGCCTAGTGCCCATAGCAGAGAATTGCTTTCTGTTGAAATCCCAACTCTTCTATTTTGCAGAAGGCATTGGGCACAGCTGGCTTTTGCGGTGCTGGATGCCAGACCCTCAGCTGAGCTGCAGGCCCCAGCACTGCTCCTGTATGCACTTTAACAGCATGACAAAGCTTTGGTGTTAGGCTCAGCATGACCTGCTGCCCAGCCTGCAGGGACTGCTGTGCTGAACCTGACAACAAAACACCCCCAAACCTGGAGGAGAAGAAGGATCATCCAGTAAAGCTTGTTAAAGGCAAGTAGCTCATGCTGAGTGTTGGCAAAAGCAATGTCACAAATGGTGAAGAAGTGACTGTAGTGGTAAATGCCGACTTTCACACCCCTAATTAGCTGCTGTCAAAGCAGATTCAAGGCAGTAATTCAGCTGTGCAGTGTTGGATCAGCTGGCCTGTGGGGCAGAAGGAGGGTCAAACCTTCACAGATGGTTTCTAATGGTTAGGAAAAGTTGTGTAGAGCCCTAAATGTTGTTTGTCTGCCACGTGGGCTCCACCAGTGATGGAGGATGGCTGGGTTGGGAGCGAGGGCATTGTCAAGTGGGATTCTATAAAGGAAAATATCCACCCTTCTCCTCACATGGGTGATTAACCATGTGCCCTGACAGAGGTTGCAGTGCACCGGAGAAATTATTTTGCATTTTTAAGACAAAACTTCTGATTTCTGTTCAGAAAAGTTACAAAACCTATCCCACAGCTTTGTTGCTTATTAACCCAGCTGGTTTTTTTAACATAATATTTTGCTGGGCTATTTCCTCTGGTATAATCCAGAGGAATCTGAAACAAGACCATTAGTATGACAACGCTGGTGAAAGTGAGAGCTATTCTTAACTCACTGGGAACATTGAACATTTTCCAAGTGTGCATAAATCCTAAGCACAAATCTAATTCAATAGTGTGTTTCCTAAGACTTGTCTTAACTAGATCTGTTGGAAAGGAACAGACACATCTAGTAAATGTAGACAAAGAGGCATGGGAACCAGCTGGAATATTTCTGTATTGTTCTAAAAAAGCATGTGACTTTTTGTAGCCATCTGTTTTGAAGATATCTTGCTAGGAATGAATGAGTTAAGGTTGCTTCAGGAATGAGACTGGGTGGAAGTCGTGGGACAACAGACATGTCCAGCTGACAGGAATGATTTGTCACCCCTGGAAGTTACTACATGGGCACAGGAGATAAGAATTGAGAATTGCACAAATATGAACAAAAACAAAGGGAGGTTTAATCTGTGGGACTTTTTAGAAGGTCAAAATGCAGCATGATCTCAGGGAAGTTACTGGAAAAAAAACCTGATAAAGTCAAAAGCTAAAATGCAGGGTAGGTCTGCCAGTATGGAACTAATCTGCTCCATTTATTTATATTTCCACTCAGTGTTTGTGTTGTAAAGAAACACTATTTGAGGACTGAGTACTACTCACATTTCACTTTTGCTTGATAAGAACACTTTTTTCTAAAGAAAAATAGTCCTTGTTATGGCTTTGGCCCATTTTGACTTTTTGTCAGCTTCAGAACCCTGGCATAGTTGATGCTGGCAGGGAACCAGAGATCCCAAGTCCATCTCCTTGCTGACAGCAGGGTCAGCTCCAGCAGTCTGCCCAGGACCACGTTCAGTTGGATTTTGAATATCTTCAAAGCATGGAGACTACATCCTCTCTGGGCAACCTGTCCTAGTGCTTCCCCACCCCCAGAGTAAAAAAGTGGCATTTTTCTCCTCTTCCTTCTCCTGTGTCATCTTTTGTGTAAATGGAATTTCCCATGTTTCAGTCTGCACCCATTTCCTTTTGTTCATTCTGGTTGGACTGAGAAGTATTTGGCTCCATCTTTGCTTCCTCAAATCACACTACAATTGTTCCTTTTACTTAGCTTCACCTCCAAACACAGGAAATTACTTTTCTGTGTATTGCTTATATGTTTTGCTAATACCAGAAATGTAATAATATAAGATGTCTCACCCATCTTGGCTTTTTTTTTAAGTACTACAAATATCTGTGGTCTGACCCTGCTTACATTACACGCAAAGGGAATTTCAGAATGTCGTAAGTGCCAAGTTAAAAACCTTTAATACCTATGTGAGATGCACTGTCATCAGTATAAAATGCAAGTGTTACAAAACTAAGCAAGACTTAAAACCTGAAAAGTATATTGACAAAAATAATTTGGCAAGGCTGAAGACTTGCTTCTTCAGTAGATTAGCAGTGCACAACATTGGGATTCAGTCATGATCCATTTCTCTGCTCATTACACCTAAATGAACAAGATTTTTGACTGCACAGGCTGCAGAACTAAAGCATGTCAAGTCAAAGGGTCAAAAGATTTGCAGTATGTAATTCCAAATGCATCAACCAGGCAGACAGACAGTTTAAAAGCGAAGACAGGAGTTGTGTAATGTTTTTCTGAAGAGTGACCCTGAACCCTCATTGCAAAACAATATGCTGGATAAACATGCATTATCATACATGAGATACAGCAATGTCTGAAGAGAAGTTTTTGTCCAGAATACATCAGAAGAGTAAATTCTTTTTACCATGGTCTTGAATATACCAGACCTATAGCTACCAACTATGCAACATTAAAAAAGAAGGGGAAAAAAAGGCAGACCGAGTTAGTGGTAGCAGCAGTGGCAGTAAGGACTATATGTGTGTGATGCGAGGGGAACTTTACCCCTTTCTGCTTTCCATTGGTCCCTCTGACACTGTGCAGCCTTCTCCATCTACCCCACTGTGCCCTCCTCTTTATCTTTCTTTTGTTGTGTGATGATTGTGTGAGCAGGTGGACACCTCTGATGTAGGCTATCTGGACAAAACCAGGGTGGTCTCAAACTGCCATCTGTGCATCTAGACTTCAGAGGATCAATGCAGCTAAGTAACCTGAAAGTTATGCTATTTTCATCTTTTATGTTGTACAGATTATGAGGAATAAGAAAAAGTGAAAGTAGCACTTACGCACCATAGGTCTCCCTAAAAAATGTAGGTATAATAACAGCAACAGAAACGTGGGTGTCTTGAAGGGAGGCCTGGATCCTGAAACAAAACATGAAATATCCCCAAGTAAAACAGTGCCAACAATTTTATAAATCAGATCATCAGAAAAAGATCATTTTCTAGTGGATACATCATAAGAAAAGCTGGGGATCACTCCCACTTTAATTAACATTTAATGATATGAGCATTTTGAGTTCTGCAGAGCTACTGAATTGTCACCTACGTCTCACACTGCCCTGGTGACTGATTGTGGATGTGGATAGCAGTTCTCTGATTTGGAAAGAGCTGGCAGTACACTGCAGTTTGGCTTGTTAGTGGTGCTCTTACACATCGAGTGGTGGTAGATGAGAGGAAACTTGTTAACCATACACACGTGGTTAAACTAACACAGGCCTGTGCTACCAGGTTTTCTAGAAACTACAAAAGGAGACATAATAGCACGTAAGGGGAAAGGAGCAATCCAGTACACCACACAGAACTCTAGTTCTACAGGTTTCTTCTACACCATGTCCACTTCAACATCATTGAAATATAACATTAACAAAATCCATTGACAGAGCAGCACTTGCTCATATATATGAAGCAGAAAACATTTAATGAGGAAACTAGCAATATTAAAATACATCATAAAAACACAATTATTGACCTCCTAATTTAATGAAGCATTGCACCTCATTGGAACAAGCAGTTTGTGCAATAGAATAGTTTAGGAAATAAGAGACCTATTTATATCTCCCAGTTCTTTAAAATGGTTCTAGGGGTGAAAACAAAACAAAAAAACAAGGCCATGGTGATGTCAAGCTAACTGTCCAGGTGAGGGAAGATTTGGGATTTGCTAATTCATGATGTGCCTTGACCATACAGGGTTTTTCCTCCTATTCCCCCACCCCTTCCAGTTTATGAGTCTCTCTATACAGGCATCAGTAAGTGTTGCCAATAACACAACAGGATTCTACTCTGTGCACATGAGAGGGAAGCACACAGCCACATCTATGTCCCTGCTCAGTGTGTATGAAAGCAGATTCATAATTTATGTTGATGCTGAATAAGTCCAGGCCCCAGTTCATTGCAATGATTAATTTAACAAACCTCACTTAGAAATGTCACCACAATAGCTAATGGCAGGTTGTTTCACTCTTGTAAGTGCATATTAGCTGTTACTTTTAAGAAAAACAAAGGACTGAGAGTCTGTTTTTCCTTGTCAGTCTGACAGATAAAATGCAAGGTTGCATATTTCTGACTTTTCCCACCTAATTGCTCGGGTCTGTGTTAGCTGCTTGGAGCAGCTTTGGCCTGCAAAGGAGGGGGTAACAGTTTCCCCCAAGCATGATCAGGGCTCAGTATAATGTATCATCAAGGTGAATGCTTATCCCTTTCATGGGCCCACAGTGGGTACACAGAGCACTCAGCCGGACTGCCAGTAGCACCAGGCTTACTGGGTTTGTTTTGGAATTACCAGGTGCTTCACACCTGGGACGCAGTACCCAGCCTCCAAGTGCACCTGGACAAATGTTTTGAAGGACGTTTTGCTCCTGTAACTATGTGCCTGTCAGCCACTTGGTGCCATGAGCTGCTGATGTTTCTTGGTGCAGTTTTGAGTTACCAAACAGGTTCTTGAGGCAAGGTTGGCCAAACAGTTTGGTTCATCAGATCTGCAGTGAACAGACTGCCTCAAAACAGTCAGATCACTGGACCTGCCATGAAAACAAATTAACTTGATATAAAAATACTTCTAACCTGTAATTGAATTTTTTTCAGGAAAATTGCCAAATCCTTATTTCACATGAACAGATATGCGAGTCATTACAGTGGAGCATGTTTATTGTCCATGGCAGTTCTTTTCAAAACACACGTTTAAACAGATGGCTTATGTTGACTATTAATGCAGTTCCTGCAATTAAGTTCAATCTGAACGAAGTCGACAGAGCCTGACATTCTATTGACATCAAAGCTGCTGTATTGCATCTTCTCCCTACAAATGTTCAAATTTGGATCTGCTACTACAGCCTTACTGAAATGTCAACTCTGATAAGTCACGATGAAACTGAAGAGGAGAGATAAGGTACCTGACGTCTTCCTAAATTACTTTTTGATGGGGATTTATTATTTGCATATTCATGCTGCTACATTTCAGTGGTGAAAGTCCATGTTTGAGCAAATTGCTAGAAATAAACACAGGAGCAGGAAGAAACTTGTTTCTCTGTCTCTACAGATGTGGTGAGCTCAAACCACAGGCAAGTGAACTCCCCATACAAGGAACCCAAGTCCACGGTGGTGCTGTGCTCTGCCCACCGTACTGCCCACAAATGCTGCTGTCAGGTTTATGGTCCTGCAGGCAAATGACAGAAGACAGGAATGGCCACATACCTGGTGAAACCCAAAGCTCTTGTAGTGCAGTGTTGTGTTGAGGCAGGATATTGCAATAGTGACTGGCAGAGGAGTGTGAGAGCAGCTCAAGTGACACAGCTCAGACTACAGAGCTGAGGTTGCTTTGGGGCTTTCTGATATGCAGCTCATTTCACTGTGTTTAAAAGTGCCAGACAGGCTTCTCCTCTAAGAATTTTTTGCAGAGTCTTCGGAATTTATGTAAACATTCATTCCTGAAGCAAAGTGCTTCATACTTTAGCTGTGCACAATGTGAAAAAGTGTCTCCCCTTCTTTTGAACTAGCTACTATCTTCATTTGACAATCTGCAAGTCTTTCATTGGAAGAAACACCTAACAATTGTTCCCTATTCACTGTCTTTTGTCACCAATGATTCTGCAAGTCTATTCTATCAGCTGCTGTGTTTTGCATCCTGATGGATTCTATGCTATTTTTATCACTTTTTCCTGTATTAACTCATCAGTAATTTACTTACCTATCTCAGTCATTCCCAAACACCTGTCTGCAGCAGGTAATGTGTTGGGCCTAAAGCTGAATTTGTATGGCTGCAATTCAGCAAAGAGGGTACCCAGCCTCTAGTGATCCCTTTAGGAGCTGTTGACTGTGGCTTCTGAAATGACAGAGAAGAATGAGTGTAGCTAGGTTTAGTGAATTAGAGTAACAGGAATAGTTTAACAAGCATATCCTGTCTATTAGATACTGCTTGCCTTTCCCTCCTTCCTTGGTATTCTCCTAAAGCAAATTCCATCTTTACTACTTCTACTACTATATTGTTCACTTTCATTTAGTGGTGAGAAAACATACATTTCATACATGTCTTTAGAAAGAGATGTTTTCAAATGTCCTTTCATTATTCAGTAGCAACTTTGTAAACATGCATGGGAGCAGCTCTCATGCAACACAGAGCTGTACAGTAGTTATGCTCTTTTTCCTGTCTGCTCTAGCAGGGCCTGTGACACACATTCTTGAAAGACCTCCAAGTGTCACTGCATGATGCAGGATAAGGCTGAGGCTGGAGCAGAACAAAGTCCCCTCTATTTCCAAGTCTGGCACATGTTCAGTGTTGCAGGGCTGGCACTGCCCAGCAGTGAAACTGCTCCATGCTGTAACTCAACCGTCTGTTGGAGCAGAGAGCTCATTTGCAGTCACACTCATGCAAATACCCAGGCAGCTATAGTCAACAATCTAATTAAGTCTGAACATCGATGCATGCAACCTAAACCACAAATAATTACCATTCTTGGAGTGCAGTTCATTGCTGGAATTAAAAAAAAACCCACTGTATTTCTGGGAAAGACTCTCTGAGGAACAACACGCAGTGCTTAAATCTCTTCTGATTTGTTTTTTATTAGCTTTAACAAAATTTATGCCTCATGAAGAAGAGGAACAGCTATATATCTCATTACATAAGTTCTGACCTTTCATTTCAGTGAATATATTTTAATAATAATGATCTTTACAGAGTTATTATTTCAGCACTCTTGGATAATATTCTGTAAAAACCAAACAAACACCCCCAAACCCCACGCCACAACCTCCCTTGAAAAAACCAATTCCAAAATCCCCCAAACTCCCCAAAAATCTAACCCAAAGAGCACTTCACCTTAAATCCCTGAAAACCCATAGACACTCTCTGACAAAGCCAATGAAATGTCCTGGCAATAGTAGGTTTTCTCTCTAAAAAGCTATAGATAGCATTTTAGCTGACCCGCAGTTCTAGAGAGGAAGTCTTGAACCCAAAGGGAGAACAGCCTGGACACTCCTCCAGTAAGATGTAACCACAGCAACCACGAGGCACAGCTATTTGCCTTTATAGAAAGAGAGGAGCAAAGTTGTGCTGTAGCTTGATTAAATATTTGTGAAGCTGATTTAACATCCTTTCACCAGGTGAATGTATCATGCTCTAAACAGCTGTGTAAAAATAACCTATGAAAACAGGTTATTTTTATTATTTTTCTTGAAAAATGGCTCCAGAGGAGTACAGGTAATGAACAGGTACCAGAAACATTAGGAAGCTGATTGCAATTGTAGCTCATAAAGCTGGTTATTTAGGTTGCTTGATATTTCTTGTCATTGGAGCTGGATTTCAGTCATTGGTAACTTTGTCAAATTACAAGTTTTTGGTCTCATGCCTTCTAGCCTGGATGTTAACCTCAGACTGTATTTTAGTGAGAAAATGATCTAATTTTTCTTATTTCTGATCAAGCTGTGTGTACATGAACTCTAAAGAGTAATTAAGCCTGTTTGGCCCATGCATGCAGAGTCAGACTTGGCCATCAAAGGTGCTCTGGGCCCAGCACAGAGCTTGTATTTTTTTGTGCTTACATGGATCCTTTGCTAGACCATAATAGAAGTATAGAAGGAGGAGTGAAGACCAAGAGGAGGGAGGGGTCACCTCAGGGAGCTGGCAGGACATGGCAGCCCTCTGCAGGAGTGGGTAATGACTCTGGGAAGACAGTGGTGGCTGGGGGGGGCCCAGTCCAGCTGGCCAAGGACTCTGCAGGAAAATAGCTCAAAGAACTGGGGCTCTGAGAAGACACAAGAGGGAAGAGAGTCAAACTAGCAGAAGAGGTAAAGCAATGGAGGTTTGGGAAGGACTGTAGCTGCACTGGTCAAGGTAAGAAAATCAACAATAGCAGCAGTTACTCAAGCAGCAGAACCAGTTTTTTGGGTTTGAAGATAAAATGTCCCAGGTTAAAAGAATTTATTTTTTGATGTGTTTTCTGAAAGTTGTTTTAAAACAACCTATTTCAAAAGTATAACATTAACACGATTGCTACCATCACAGGAAGCATCCAGATATTTGTTGGAGCAGAAGCTTCCCAAGTTATTTCTGAAGGATATTGGGAGTGGGAAATTGCTGATCAAAGGGCAGGGGATGATGAGGGAAGGCAGCCCAGGTAGTCAATTTGAGTTAGAGGAAATCTGATGAATGCTGTTGGTTAGCAATGAATGCCTGCAGGTTACATGCATTCAGTGAAGAATTTCTCAAATCCAAATTATAGAACAAATTGGAGGAAAAATGGCCACCTTATGACCACCACATTTCTTGAATTTTCCTCCCTACTGTGTTAAACAGATGGTACCATTTTGCTGGTGCCTTATTTTCAGCTTCCTGTTCTTAAGCTTATTGGCATTTCCTCCAGTCCCAGAAAAATCAATTTACTGAGAGGTTATAGAGTAGTTAGTTTGTGTTGGTTTGGGCAGACATTAAGATTCTGTCTGACATTAAAGACTAATCTCTGCTTCCCTTTGGCTTGTGGATAAACACAACAAACTTTCCAGTCACGCTGGTAAATAAGGATCTTTACAGATAAAGCAGGAAAATTAGTGTAGTCATCTTTGAAATGTGTCATACTTCAAAACAGCAGCTCTCATTGTAACCTGGTGTCTGTTGAGCATCAGTAGGACTCCTGGTCTGTGCTTCCATGTTCTGTGCTGCCATCTACGAGGAATGGAGGTCATTTTGGCAGGGGCCCTGAGAAACTGGTAGGCCATAAAGCTTGATACTCAGATAGAAGTAGGTGTGAATGATGACCAGATGTTTATTTTGTGGTTTGTATTAATTTTGTGGTTTGGTTCTCCTCCCCAGCATTTGCTAAAAGTGAATAGATTTTGCTTTTCCCATCTAGTGGCAGCCTGCATGTATCAAAGCACCAACAGGTTTTTTCCTTGCTTGTATGCAGAGTATGAACCATCCTTCAGGGAGACATCTTGTGAGGCATCCTGGCCATGCTGGCAGCTATGGCACAGTGGAGGTGTCCTCTTTCTTCTCTGTCATTTGCCTTTGGCAACTGAGTGTGTAAAAGGAGGTGGTGCAAGCAGGATACACACACCTTTAAGCTACAAAGCAATTATTTGTTGCCTTATGCACATAGTTGAGACTGACAAGTTCCCAGGCTAAGGAGAGCTGGCAGAGACCTGACAGCAACAGGGGAAAACAGTGTTGTCTTGTTCCCTGGTACTGGCTCACCCTCAGAGTTGCTGAGTTGCCATCCTTGAATCCCTGTTTTTGATTTAGGTCTTTATGCCTTTCCAGGAAGTGACATTCTTTATCTCAACAATCTTACCTCTGTCTGTAAAGTTCTCTTTCTCATTTTGCCCAGCCCAGCTGACACATGGTCTCACAGCTCTTGCTCACAATTTGGTGGTTTTCTCAGAAGTGTGAGTGAGGATTATGCTGCTGTACTTCAAAACAGAGCCTCAGGTTACAGAGGGCTGAAACAAAAGGAGGAGAGTAACAGAGGAGGTGCTGCCATGAACTCTGTCTGTGGCTGTGTGCTGAGCAGGCTGGTTGGTCTGGGAAACCTGGCACACACTCCCCTCCCCACACTCTGTGCTGGCACACAGCTAAGAGCCCATAGCTTGGATTAGGTAAAACTGCATGGAAACCATTTTGGAGCATCATTAGTGAAGAAAAGAATTAATTCTCTCAATTGTCTAATACTGAGACAACTCTATTTATCAGGATCTAAAAGAACCACCCAGGTACCAGACAGTTCCTGTTTGCCTGAGAAAAAGAGTTATTCATAAGTATCTTCCAGCAAAGTACTCATCCAGCATTCCTGATGGAGGAGAGAACAGAAAATTTTCATGGCTGAGCACTGCAGTTTATGGACAAACTTGAGCTCACAGTGAAGAAAAGGCAAGCAGAGGATGTTACAAGCCTGTTAAGGATTGATGAGCATGCAAGAAGTCTATGTCAAATATTTCAAACTCTAGTCTTACGTTATAAAATTTGATAACTCTTGTGAGTTTTGTTTTTCTGTGTGTAATTTATTTTTTAAATTTTATTTTCTTTGCTAAGTATATGACAGCACTGAAATTCTATGAATTGAAATGCTGTGCTAGAAGTGAGAGAAGTTGAAGTAAAATCCTGTGTCATAAGCCCCAAACGATGACCATGAAATTATAACAGATGTGAGACTGAGAAATTCAAGCTGCCTGGACATATTGAGTAAATGCTGTGCTGGGACACAAGGCAGGGTAATTGCTTGGTTCATCAAGTAGCCAGAGACCCACAGCATGAGAAATCAGTCCTAACATACTCTTAAACCAGTATGCAAGATACATAATAGTGGATGAATAGTTGTGATTTGCAGCAGAGACCATCAACTACTCAAATACCAACCCTGGCGGAGGAAATTTACTACATTTACTACGTGAAATTTACTATGTGATTTAGTACAGTAATACATTAAAGGAGACAAATGAAGAGGCTGCTGAAAGGAAATTTAATATAAGCTGTGCAGAGAGGATTTAAAGAACTCCTATGAAAGACTTGGATGTATGCACTGCTATCTAATGTGTTTTCAAAAAGACTAAATCACAAAGAAAGTGGTGTGGCTAAAGAGGAATGGGAGCCTTGTTAAAGAAACATCCTCCAAAAAAAGAAAAACTCAGATCCAAACCATAAAAATTGAAAAGGGCATAAGCTCTGGTTTTAGAATTAACTTCCCCCCAAAAAGGAAGCCATGAGAACTAAGCTGTATCTCTATCATTTTTCAGTTTGCTAGCCAAGGTCTTCTATTATTCTCCTGTACAATATGTTCACCTGTCCTCTGATCATGCTAGTGGATACATTTGAATTCATCTTCACAAGGGGTGGCCTACTCTAATAAAGGCCTTTGCTTTTAGAAGTCCTAACTTGTGTTTCATGAGAAACTTGCAAAGGGCTGTTAAATATGAAGACATAAAATATTAACAGTTCTGTGTGCTTTTTTTATTTGATTATTTTAAAGATAAGGGTAAATATTAGCATCACAGAAGCACATCATATGGGCTCAACTACTATAAAGTAAAATGAGCAAAATTATAATCCAACCAAAATGACAGTTCAGATTAGATCATGTGTTCACAACTTTATGAAGTCATAAATCTAGTACAGTATGTAATCAATGGTGTGCCCACCAAAGAGAAGAACTATTTGTTAATTTTGCATCAGGTGTTTGAAACAGGAGTTGTTTTCCTTTGGTAAAGGCCTGTCTGTAACACAGGACTTCAGCAACCTGGGAGTGCCAGGGCCAGGGTTTGCTGAATGAAGGGCATTGACAGCAAGAGAGGATAAACCCTCTTTAGCCAGGGTTAAGGAGCTACAGAGATCTAAGCAGGCCCTTTGCCATTTTCTCCTCCAACACTTTCTCCTGAAAATCTCACTGCAGTTGCAGAGCTATTGTTTACTCTCTTTCATTATTTGTTGCTTTTACCTATATGAGCACAAAGCTTGTCGAGGATTTTGCATAAAGGTTCATCTCTGGACCAGCCTCAGGACTAACAACGGTAGATCAATATG
This sequence comes from Nicator chloris, assembly GCA_013400495.1. Lineage (NCBI taxonomy): Eukaryota > Metazoa > Chordata > Aves > Passeriformes > Pycnonotidae > Nicator > Nicator chloris. Next base: position 71,320 of record WAAE01022714.1, read on the forward strand.
GCCAACCTTCAGATCCCTCTGTTTTGATCTCAATTTAATCAACAGGATTATGAGCTGAAGTTTGCTTTTCATCTAATTATGGACTGTCTCTACAAATCAGTATTGTCTGATTTTTTGCACTGGCTGACAGTCAAGTTAATTGTGAACTTTGGGCACAATCTGTGGAACCCAGCCCTCTCCAAGTGGGAAATCTTTAAATTTATGTCCTGTTCAGAGCTGGTGTTCATCCCTCTATGCTGCAAAAGAAAATCTCAGAAAGAATCCAGCTATCTATTTTAGGTTAGGTAACTGGAAAAATTCTTCTTTTTTTATTTTTAGTTCATCTGAGAACATGTAATAATTTATGTGCCAGTTGTATTTTTCAAGATTATTCTTCTGTGTCCACTGAAGTTTTGGAGTTTCTGTGTAATCTGAACACATTTTCTTTCATTAAAAACAGTACGAATCTAAACTGCTGTAAATGTACCTAAGTTGCCATGTCTTGTCTTTACAGTATGTAAATGGATTGTAAATTGGAGTTTGAACCATTTAAATCCCAGTCTAAATTCTATGGCTACATATTCTTAGTGCTTCTTAAATATTCAGTAAAATCTAGTGTTATACAAAATATTTTTAAGTGAAAAAATATATTTCTATACAGCTTATTAGCATTAACTATGGAAAAATTGGAAAAGACCTTTTTTTCCAATCACAGCCTGAAAAACTCCTATATGATTGAACTGACTGATGCCTTTATTAATTATGAGATGCTTTTATCCTTTCCTGACTACACTGATTCCCAGAAGCAGTGGTGCTTCTGCATACAGTTTAACTCCCTTGTAAACACACCCATCTGCTCAGTGTTTTCCTTCCTGCATAACTTTTACCTCAGTGGTAAAAGCAGCTCACTGAGGGCATTAGGCAAGAAATACATCTGTTCCTGCAGATCACCTTGTTAAAATGAAGTGGGAAATCAGGCGATGGTGATTCTCTCAGATGACCCCTATGCTGACAAATGCCAGCTAGAGTTCAAGGGTGTGGGTGACAGGACACTTCAGTGACTATATCTTAAATGCTTATGTGCCAAAGAACGTTTTTATTTACATCTTGATATCTCTGCCTTGGAGACTTATCATTTAAAGCTTTTCTCAAAATTGTGTATTCTCAAAGTCAATAAAATTCAATATGATTATTGGCCAAACTGTTGTGTCATGGAAATCATTATTATTCCACTGACTTCAAATATTTCTCTTGGTCTCAAGAGAAGTAATGTAATCTTCAGATTTGACCATTTTAATGGTGGAAGTACACACACAGTGTTCCTGTGGAGTTTAGAACAGTGGAAGGATTGTTTTGAACTCTGACAGAGACTGGGAGTGGGCCCCTTTCCTGCTGGTGACAATTTTCAGAAGTAGGATACCAGCAAAATTTAGCTCACCAAAGGCACTTATACTGACTGACTGTGTACTTAGTACACAAATATCTCATGCTCCCAGTTTTATTCCATGGATTTTCCAAGAGCAGCTATCAGTTTCACAGGTCCCAGAGCCTCTACAGGGAAGAAATGTCACTGCAGGCCAGACAATTTCAACAACACAGTCATAGTTCCCATGTTATTCTTGTGTTGCTATACTAAAAAGCTGAATACAGAATGTGGTCAATGTGGTTGCTGTAACAGCAAGTGTTGTTGTGTTCCCTGATCTCATGAAGTTAACACAGACAAACTACATGGATTGTGTGTTTTGTGGGCAATTGGACCCTTAGGCATGCTCGGCTGCATTCATCCTCACAGGAGAACAGTCTCACCAGAGAGTTTGCCAGCTTTGAAGCTGAATTTTGTTTGGAGGCTGTGCATCTTCATGCTGACTTCAACTTCTTCTAGAGGATCAGGAGATATCGCCCATGTTTGGCAGTCCTTGGTTTTTCAAGTGAGGACTGACTGTTCTATTCTTACTGATTTTAACTCTGTGTAGATCTTATTCTGTTCATTTTAGAGGAGAGAAAATAAAAATTGAAATGACATAGACTCTGCAGGAGAAATGCTTCACGTGGGGCCAAAACACCTGTGTATCTACCCAGGACAGAATCTGGTTTTATATAGGTGAATAATTTGAATAAGGGCAGCATGGAAAGGCAGGCTATAAGGTGTGCTGGAGACAACTATTTAGAGGTATCAGCTGGATCAAAGACATTTAGTTAGGTATTTTAAAGATTTTAAAACTGAGATTAAAATAAAGAAAGGTTTGAACGTGAGTGCTTTCTGATCTAGGAGTGGAATTCAGATAGATCCCTGTGTCCATGCAGTTAACCCCTTTACGTGACTGGGATTTGGTATAATGTGTAAGGTAACAGGCAACACGATGTGTGTCTGTAGTTCAGGACTACTGCTTTGCATTCTTTAATGCATAAACCAAGAGATTTGTCATTCCAATAATCTGACTTGCACAGACTACTGCAGCACAGCACGTGAGTGCCTAATTCAGGTACATGTTTATTTAGCAGTACTTCTTTGTTTTAGTAATACCAGGAAAAAAGTACATATGGTTCCTGTGTCAAAAATAAAGATGTAGAAACATGGTAAGCAGAGGCTCCTAATTTCCTTCTCATCTGCCAAGTACAACCTTTCACCTAAAGCACCCAATCACCTGTAAAAGGTAGTTGTTAAGCTATTATTTTATTAGGTGTTATTAAATAGCTTCCTCCTGATAAGTGACAGCTTACAATATGTACAGTAACTTAAAATACAATTTGTATCCATAGGCTTCAGCCTTTCCAAGTCACATATGCTGAATGTGCAGAGGGTTAATGTTTCATGAGAAAGGCAGGCTTTAGAAATCAGGTTAATCTATAAATAGCTTCATTATTGAATGTTGGCATTTAGGGATGTGTAATATTCTGAAAATTAAGGGTTTGTGTTTTCCAGTATTTTCTACAAATAGTTAACATATAGTCTAGGCCAGGTTGCCTTTATTGCTTCCTAAGCAGCATACAAGAAGCTGTGGGGACAATCCACTTTGTACCTAAGAGGTCACAAAGACTGGGATACAGCTAGAACAGTCAAAAAACCATCAAGAACTCGGTTCTTTGGCATTTCTTCCTCTCTGTTTTTATGGAAAGCTTTTTATTCATAAAATATCAAATGAAGGACAAGGAAAGGGAAGTGGCACCAGTTTGTAGGAGAGCCGTACAAAACAAGGAGCCTTTCTGCTGAGGTGACCATGTCGCTCCAGTGCCACTTTCTGATTTGGCACAGTTGTATTACAGCCTTGAAAAACATGGGTTCAGCACAATCTGTGTGTCAAAGTTGACATCTACAACCATGTTATGAACTATCACTATGAAGTGAGTTTCCAAATCACTTTCCAAAGCAAGTGAAGTCAGGGTTTCACTAGAGCAGTATCAATATTTAGGTGAATCTCCTGTTTGGCTGGTGGCAGTGCTACATTGTCACACTGCCTGTGGGAAAAAAGTTGCAACTCTTGGCTACAGCTCTAAGTATCTGAATGTTAGAAAAAGCCAAAGAATACTAAAGTTCCAGAGAAGATTGCAGGGCCAAATATAAGAGTGACATTTGAGGCAGACTTTTGCTCTCAAAATTAGTCTTGAGCTGCTTAGTATCTCTTACTTGTTGAGAAGAACTAAAGAATAAAGAATTTAAGGGCAGATATTATGTGTTTGAGGTCAAGTACAGTATTCAAATATATTGTATGTTGTGACCTTTGAGTGCCTCACTTATGGAATAACTGATAACTTGCTACTTACATTTGGCAACATACCTACATCTTATGTGAGAATCCTGGTCTAATAAACACCCAGATTATGAATATAAAACAATAAAGTTGGAATGGTAAGTGTACTTATCTTCAATTGAAATACAATAAAACCTGAATTTAAATAAGCTTTAAAAATGTCATTTAAAAGTTAGTTCCTCATATGAAAGTTAGTTTCAACAATTAAGTGGCAATATAAAGACCATGTTTTTCTGTAACGAGAGATTACAGTAACCCTCAGTCTTTGCAGTCTTGCTGAGGTGTGTGGAAAGATGTATCCCCAAACCCAGCCACTTACCCTCTCTTGAGTGTGGCCTTGCAATGTCTGGAGAACGGGTGACCCACTGGGGAGTAGCCTGCACAAATTCAGCTTTGAATAGCAGATTTTGCACCCCTTGAAGCACCCAGCCAGTGTACAAGAGGGTAAAGAAGAAAAAGAACACATTTGCATTAAAAAGCTGCTCAGAAGACTATAATTCTCTTATTATGACTTAGTGTGTTTTGCTGGAGGACTCTTCCAATGTCCAAGTGAATGTGCAAATACCTGAAATTTCTTGGAATAGCAATGGCTTGGCTTTGGATTAATAGATGTTTATTTGTGCTTTCACAATGAATAAATTCAAGTCCTTATTCATGAAAGAATTTACATTTATCATCTAAAATAAATTTGTTTCGTCCAGACTGGACTGCTATTGCTTCCTTCCCTGCTTAAAGGCAGCATATTAATTAAAATAAGCACATTTTTATTTCAAGCAATTTTCTGTCTAACTAGTGGCATTTTGTCTTCACAGGATATCACTGAAACAAAAAGCTATGACTCTCACAAATTCTGTCAGATAAAGCCCTCATTAAAAATTAAGTTAGATTCTTCTTCTGATAGAACTTAGCTGTTTTTGAAGATTCCCTGGCTCAGGATAAAATACAGCAATGTAATTTATATTCCAAACTTCAGCTAGTATGACATGCATGTGATCAATACTGATAAGATAAATGAAGCCTCTGGGCCCAGAAATTTCATGCAGAAATGCAGATTCTATAGTACATGTTTCAGATGCCAATAAGGTGCAGTAGATAAAGGAAATGATTCTTCAAACTCCCTTGAAAAGCACCTGTCAGAGTCAGATTGGCCATGGAGCTGTCCTCATCTGTGGATACAGCATTATTTCATAACATGTGGTATTTACACTTTGCTGTCCTTGGTTTTTCTAACCACATGAAAGCTGTAAAGATCTTTGGCTGTTAAGCAAGGTCAGCGGGGATTGCAATTTTTAAAAACTAGATTTCCCTGAAAATGTATTTATAGAAGCCACTGAGGATAATTCTATGCAAGGTTTGTCTTGGAGGATAATGGGTGCACATTTATTTATTTATTTATAAACAGATGTGGCATTTTTATAGAAGGAAAAATATAATCATTGTGTTAGGATTTAGACAACGTGTCTGGTTTAAAATTATTCTGAGAAACAGAACTGGGGTTTCTGCAGACGATTGAAGTTATTTTTATGACTAAGACAGGCTTCTATTTGCATATCATTTTGTTATTATATATTTGTGCATGGCAAGTCTTTTATATTTTATTGTTTCATCACAGAGAGAAAGTATCACAGCTGAAACAGCATCACAGCTTTTTGCAGATGTCAGTTCTTCTCCATTGAGATCTGAGACTCTCCAGCTGTTACAAGGGAAAAGGGAAAGCAGACTGCTATGTCTTTGCATCTTCTTAGTGCATCAGACATCTTAATATATCTTAATCGGTTGGGTTTACTTACTGCTAATAAGATTAACTGTTGCAAAAATTTCTAAGAAATGTCTTAATTGTTAGCAGTGTTCTAAATAGTATCAGTTGTTTTAACTGTTTTACTACTCTATTTCTTCTGATTTGGGTGTTTATTCTAGTATTTGACATACTTGTTTAAGCACCTTTTGTTTCCACTTATTGTCTACAGGTGCATTCAGCACTAATGAAATCTATGTGTATCACTTAGGAAAAAGATTAAAAACAGTGCAAAATGAAGTTATTATAAAAAATTTAAATCAAAAGATAAATAAGACCAACCCCAGTATCAAATACTACTATTTTACAGCATAGAAAACTTTGCCTTAGAAAAAACAAATTGGCAAGATCGTGAATATTGATATTTTCCATCTGTTAGGTCCAAAAATATGTACTTGAAGTATATAGTTACTTCTGAGGCTGTAACAATCCAAAATTGTGACAAGGGAAATCCTCAGTAGCTGAAAGGAATGAAACATCCCTCATAATCAGAGTCAACAAGGAACTGGCTGCTCAGAGAGGCTGGGGCATAACTGGTTTTTGAAGATTTTCTAAAGTTGTCCGAACACTTTTGGCAGCCTGATCTAACTCACCATAAAGTCCTCTTATCTCTGTAAAGTCCTCTTATCTTTGTGATGAGAGTTGATGCAACATTACCTGGCTGATTTCCCAACTGCTAATTGGTGTACATTCTGTTTAGTGAGGTACAGTGGATAAAATTTGCCATCTGTTCACTTGCCAATAGTCAGAGGGTAGGAGCTGAGATTTTATAATATTAATGCAGTAAAATAGGAGAAGAAAGCTTGGCTACTGAGCTATCAACCCATGTACCCACCTCTGATAAGAACTGCTGTGGCCATTATTTATTTATGTATGCAAGATTGTGTAACTGGCAATTCTAAACAAATACTTGTTGTTGCAGTTTTTCATAAAACTGAAGCTCTAACTGATACTTTCAATGCAGATTTCTTGTCTTTTTTTTTAGGCTCCGTGGTTCTGGTAAAGGTTTCCCTAAGAAGTTTGATCAAATCTTGCCACATAAAATAGCATACCCACGAAGTTGAGTGTCACAATCTTGTATTTATATTTTCTTTTTAGTAAGTTAGTGCAGTGATGGTATCATCAGATCCTGTTATTTAACAAAATGCTGCAATAATATAAAAGAAGACTTTATACTGCAACTAAAGCATGTTTTTATGACTTTCAGCTGAGTACAACTAATTATTCAATTCATATTTATCAAAGCAATCATTAGGAACAGGCGAGTAGAGTGCCTGGGGTTTTCCCCAGCGTGAATGAACATTATCTGTGTATTCAATGAATGGTGGGCAAATAGCAATGTTTCTGTTTGTCCTGGATCTGTTCTCCTAGATACAGAATTCATAGGTCATATAACCGTGGATGAGGGGGATTTGGGGTGTTTCCTTCCCTCCCACACCGTTTTGGACTGTTTACCTTTCTCGCTGAGAACACACAAGGAATGGCACCTACCTACAGACAGAGCAGCCTGCAGCCTGTCTCTTTTTTGATTAGAATTAATTTTGAATTTGAATTCAAATTGAATATAATTTTTGAGTGGTATCCTATCTGCAAGGGCAGCTCAGGCAGATTAACAAAGGATTGTTGGTAATAGAGGTGCAATAATATGTCTTTATTTTCAAGTAATATTGAAGTATTTAAACCACACATATGGTTGATAAAATATCTAATAAAACTACTCACAGGTTTTCCATTCTTAATTCTATTTAATTTTTCTTTGATTTTTAAAAATCTATGTAGGATTTACTGAAGTGGGATATCTGACACAAATGCGACTGGCTGGTGATCTTTTCCAGGTTAAATCACACTCCTTTGGGAGCAATTTTTGATCCACTATGTCTTATGTTTATGTTTTCTGGGAAAGCATAGAATTATGTAGGTTGGAAAGGACCTTTAAGATCGAGTTAAACCTTTTGCCCTGCACTGCCCAGGCCACCCCTAAACCATGTCCTTAAGAGCCACATCCACAGGTCTTCTGAATACCCCCAGGGATGGATACTCCACCCCTTCCCTGAGCAGCCTATTCCAATGCTTGGGAACATTTTGGTGAAGAATTTTTTTCTAACATCTAACCTAAGCCTCTCCTGGGCTAATTGAGGCAATTTCCTCGAACAAGATGATTTTATAAATTCATGGAGTTCTTTAAGTTCTTTAGAACAACACTTTAGTCAATCAGGATAATATTTAACAACAGAAAAACTACTTTTCGTGGTTTTCAACATGCTTTGTAGTAGAGATTAACTTTTCTTTGTGGTTTTGTTGTTCTTGTTGTTGTTTTTCTGTGCAGAAATGATGACCATTATGACAAATGAAGTAGAAAATAAATATATCATACTGGCTATATTGTATAATTGTTACAGAGAAAATTTACTACCATTGATTTGCACAATTGTTCTTAAATTGACATACAACTGCCCCCGATTAACCAGCACTTTTGCTTAAGCTTTACTTATTCATCTGTGATTTGTATATACAGAAATGAAAATCTTTCAAAACTTTTTAAAAATCACAAATGAAAATTCATTACCTAATAGCATGGCAGGAGGAGGTTTCTTCACAATTTCCTGACATGTTTTCTTCCATTGTCTCTTTCCTAGGACAGGAAAAGCCAAGACTGTACAAAACAATTAAACAAATAAATTGAACATAAAGGTAGGCATATATATATGTGTGTGTATGTATATATATATAGTAATGAGGTACAGGTATGGCCTTTGTCTCTTAACACTGTGTGAAAAGGTGATAAAACCTTTTGTGCTGCTTGCATGGTCTGGACTGCACTCTGTGGTTTACATCTGGTTTGATAAACTGAAAATGCATTTGTCACATGCATTTTGATGAGGGTGAGTATCCACAATTCAAATAAAGTCAAAAGTGTTCCTTGCAAAGCTCTCTGGATTTACCTTAGCTGCAGCAAGAGGGAGCTTGCAAGCCCAAAAGACAGGCTGTAACAGAACCAGAGCGGTAACAATTGCTGATGGACCTTTCCTTTGTCAAACTTAAATATTTTCCTTCAACTTTGTGGTTTTGTAAAATCTTCTGGCACTAAGCTCCACAATATATTTGAACTCTATTTAAAGCAATATTTGCCTCACTGTGATCATATTTATGTGGTGTTGATGTATTTTCACATACTTTTGAGGTTAAATCCTATTGTTAATATTGTTTTCTGCTCTCTGGAATACATTTTTAGACTGAATGTGCCATTTCGAGCTACCAAGTGCTGTGCTTCCATGAATAATTGAGTTCCTGTGAGTTCAGAACTAATTTACAGAACCAGTTTGAGATTAGTATTAAATTTAGAGATTTAAAAATTTGATCCAGGGTTGACATTGCTACCTGCACGTTCATCACATGGAGTAGAATGTTCTTACCTACATTCTCTGCAGTGCTCTCACCTCTAAAAAACCTGGGGTTTGAGATTTTTTCCTCATTTGTGTTTACTTCCTCTGTGAGCTTCCTGAGCTGCTAGATTAACAGTTTAAACAGTTTAATTAACAGTTTTTAGGTAATAAATAGTTTTCTAAGGCACTGTAAGCACACGCAGGTTCCGTCAATCCCCGGTGAAGTGGCGTGAACGATTCCCCTGGCACGGGTTCAGCACGGGCAGGGCCCCAAATGCGGCACGGCGGCCGCACACAGGCGAACGGGCGGTACCCGCCTGAGGGGAGCTGAGGGCCGCTGGACCGGCCGCCCTCCCCGTACCCCCGCCAGCCTCCGGTCCAACGCGCACGGCTCTCCGGGGCTGCTGAGGAACCGAGACGCCATGCCAGTGACGGGACGGTGCCTGCGGGTGAGAATCCGGGGCGCGGTGCCAGTGACAGGACGGTGTCCGCAGCCGCTCCTCCCTCACGCGGTCTCTGCCCCGCGAAGCGCGGCGGGGGCTGCGCCTGCGCTGGCGGTCCCGCGCCGCAAGGGGGCGCCATGTGCCGCCGCCTCGACCCCGCCCCGCCTCGCCTCGCCCCGCGCGCTCGTTCGGCCCCGCGGCTCCGAGCGCCGGCGGCGGGCTCGGGATCCCCCGTTCAGCCCGGGTGTGTCCGCGCCCGCCACTGCCGCCCCCCGGCCGCCCCGAGCCTCCCCCACGCCCCGCACCTCTGCACCCCGGCAGGCGCTGGGCTGCGCCCCGCCCCGTCAGCTGACTGCCGGGGACGCGCCCGCGCTGGGTCACGCCGCGCTCGCCGCCCCCTCCCCTGCGCTCCGCTCCCCTCCCAGCCGCGGCTGAGGGGCGGCCTACGCCATGGTGCTGGAGTCAGTGGTGGCGGATCTGCTGAACCGCTTCCTGGGCGACTATGTGGAGAACCTGAACAAGTCTCAGCTCAAGCTGGGCATATGGGGGGGTAAGGAGCCCCTTCCCTCTGGCGCTCCGTGTCCGCCAGGCCGCCGGAGTCTCCGGGGACAGGGATATCGCTGGCGGCGGTTACCCTGTGAGGGGTTCGCGGGCCGTGGAGCCGCCGGCCCCTCTGAGGGGGCCGGTGCGTTTGTGGCCCCTGTGAGCAGCGGGCGAGTGCCGGGGCCGCGGCCCTCCGTGACGGACTGTCGGTCGGTGTGTGGCCGCACACGTCCCCGCTCCCTTGGAGGACTGTCGGTTGTTGTGTGCCCGTGGTCTCCGGCACCCCCTCCCTCGCGTCGGTCTGTGGGGCGGGGGCATGCACGGCGCTGGCCTCGGAGCGCTCTGAGCGAGCAAATCGCTGGCATCGATAAACCCCTGGTTTTTTCTCCTCTCCCTTCTCTCGGGTGCTGGGTGAAAGCACGATGGTGCTGTTAGATCTGTGGGCGGGCTCATGGCCCAGTGCCCCCGGTGGCGGGAGCGCTGGGTGCCGGTGCAGCTGACGGGGTGCTTGGGAAGCCGTGTCTTGCCGTTATCGGTGTAAATAATGCGTGTTAAACAGCCAGGATAGTGCAGGTACGTGGAGTGGCTGCTCCCGGTAAATGTATCAAAACGTTTCCGTTCGGTACCCTGTAGTCATGCAGAAAACCAGCTGAAGTACTGCCTAGGGAAGCTGGCTGGTTAGGTGCCTTCCGTGGGTAGGTCATCGCCTTATTTTTGCTCGTCATGGTTGTACGTATTTTAACATTTATGCAATATTAATATCTATGCTTCAAATGGAATATAGCTCTAAGGAATCTGGCATTAAAGCTGTAAGGTATATTATATGAGCTTTCCTCGGGTATAATTCCATGCCAGTGCTTCATTTAGAAATCCTATTATGTTGTCTGCATCAGGAAAAGTTAATGTGTTTGTGGAAATAGGCATGTGTTTTTGTGGCTCTGTGATTCATGGTTTTTCTTTAATGTGAAATCATGAAAAACAAGATACATTTTCCAAGTCTCCCTTATGTTGATAGAACTGTAGTTGTCATTCACACTAAGTGAATAATAAGAAAGACTTCCTATTATTGTGGGTGTATTTAATAGAGTAGAAACATATAGACATATAAGTTGGTGATGTTTTTATCATCTCTTCCAAGTGAAATTTTGTCTATAACCCATGTTTGGTAGTTCTTACAAATTACACATTTATTGTGCTATTCTATAACCCAGAATAAGGTTTTCAGGTTTTGTTCATAAGTACTTGGGAGGACTGTGGTTGTGTTCCTTTTTCTAACATAAGTAATACTTGAAGTAATTTTTTGTGTACTTCTCTCTTTCTTCTAAATAGGTAATGTGGCACTTGACAATTTACAGATAAAGGAGAATGCATTAGTAAGTATCCTAATAACTTAAAATTGATTTTATGGGTCTAAAGACTGAGACTTAGGATAAAATATTGCTCACTGTAGTCTCACAAAAGGAAATACTGTCTTCTTTTTACTGCTTATGGGAAGTAAGTTCTTGGTTAACTGCTTCTAATTTTGCTTGTTTTACTGGGACAGAGAAAGAAAAGCTGTGGTTGAAAAACAAGAAGTAACTTGCATTAAGTTCCCATACTCTTGTCTGGAAAAACAAATGACTTAGCTAATTTTCATGTTCTTTAATTTGGCTGATGAACATCTGTACTACTGAGAGAATCCTGCTCCAAAATTCAGTGTGTTTCAACTTCACTAGAGAGAACTGTTATTCTTCTGTGTATTGAAAACACATTGGATCTTTACACAACTTGATCACTGGCTTCTCTTTGTTATTCCAAACTTTCATATTTTACTTGTCCATTTCATCCATTCCTGATAGCTTTGTTGTACTTCAAATCTATTGCTGCAAATATCTTCATATCTAGTAGATAAGAAAGAAAGTCTTACCTTGTACTCGCATTTCCTTCTTACGGGGATTGATTCAGATTCCAGCCATTCTGATGTAGAAAAATACACAGTCATGGATGTGACTGACCAGAGCTGAGAGTGAGCCAAGACCAAGTCAAGAACATAAAATAAGGGATGGTTCTGACAGCCTTACAGTTGCAATGTGTTAGGTTTCCATGCAAAAGTAATTGAAAGAAGGTCAGTATTGAACACCACTTTTAGAGAAGTAGCCTACACTGCCTTGAAAAAGAAGGGATCAAAGGAATATGATATGGTCCAATTCTTCTCTTTTTTTTTCCTCTAGTTTGCCTGTCTGCTGCTGTCTTGTTTTCCTTCTAAGATTTTCCATTAGAAAATAAGTAGCTTTTCATTTCTGTATGTAAATACAGTACTTTGCAAATATAGTTTAAATTTATTTGATTTTTACTACTTCTTCTGTTTAATACTTTATTTTTGTCATTTACAGAGTGAACTGGATGTACCTTTTAGAATAAAAGTTGGTCAGATAGGTAAGTTTTAGTTCCAATATGACTGTTGCAATGAAAATTTTAATATAGGCTGTAAGGTCAATCTTGCCCCTGAATTTCTTTTATCAAGCTTCTTAAGTGTAATTATACTCACTGTTGGAACTGGCATAGAAAGTCAGCGTGAGTGCCATCGATGTTATCTGGCAAACCCTCTTTGTGTAACTTCACAGACTGGAATGAAAAACACATCTGAAAGGTTCTTCCTGGAGACATGAATGATCAAGGAAGCTGTTTAGTATAGATGGAATATGTGTAATTTGTTTAAGGACTGATTAGGACTATGAAGAATTTGAGTTTAAATTCCTGAAGGTGATAAAGATGCCAAAAGTTTAGGAACTCTTAGTTTTGGTTTTTTGGTTTTTTTTTTAAATTCCATTCTCATGCTTTTTCACATGAAACATTTGTAGGAGATACATATGTGTTGTATGTTTTCTTCTGCTTCCTGGGATAATCCTGTTCATCCCAGTGAACTGAACTTCAGTCACGATCTCAGGTTTTGAGTTGAAGTATTCGGACTCAGACTGCAACTTTTTGCTTAAAACTATGGCTTATGTTTCTTCTGCATGTACTTTATCACTTCAAGGGCTTTATAAAATGTTCATGCCCATATGGTTTCTCCTGACCTTCTAAGGTGTTTAGGATATCAAGATACAGGACTAGTGCTCTTTAATGCCGGAGGTGTTCTTTGGACTAAGCGCAGTGGAGATATTTTGTTTTAATGTAACCGTATCTGCTTTGTTTAGATAAACTTACTCTGAAGATTCCTTGGAAGAATCTCTATGGGGAGGCAGTTGTTGCAACTCTAGAAGGCTTGTATCTTCTGATAGTTCCTGGAGCAAGTATGTAAACTTCTCAGCAACAGTTAAATAATGGAAGAGAAAAATATTTAAGGGTACCATGTAAATGAATGTATAATAGCAGGTAGTTCATGTAAGCTGCCATTTTTACATTCTGCTCCCTCAGGGAAATTTCTAGACAAATGCTGGCAAGCTAGTAGAAGAGGGGTGGGAGAAAACAGCACCTGCTGCTTTTATGGAGGTCCTTGGTGGTATCCATTCCAAGTTCAATTCAACAGCCAGGTTTCCTCTAAAACAGGCTTATCCTGATTCCAGCTTTTTGGCATGGTTTAGATCTTTAGCTGTTTATCTGTTTATCTGCTTCTAAATGATAACAGTCAAAGCTAATAATTCCATTAGTACTGTTTGCAGGGAGAGGGAAAAGGGTCAAAGAACTTTATTAGTTTTCTCTGAAATCAGAACCTCTGGTATGATGAGAAAACTTGCAAGTTCCTAGAGCATGAAATATATGTATAGAAGGACTTAAAAATCTGTCTTATGTTGCACAGACCACTCTTAGGAGTCTCAATTTCCACAGAAAAATTCTCCTGTGAAATAATG
>WAAE01022720.1:0-41716 GCA_013400495.1 Nicator chloris
TTATAGAGGAATTCAATCAAGCAACCAAAGAAAACACAAGCTTCAGGAGGTAAGAGCCTTGCTGTTACTATCATTTATCAATGGAAAATAACCTCAGTTTAGGGTAAGCTACTGTTTTCAGAACTGCTTGAGTGCAAAACTTTTAAAACTTTCAAGAAACATGCTACTGGTTTTGTCTAGATGCTCCAGACTGCAGCACTACGTAGGTATTTTTGAGCTGGTTTGAAATAATTTGTCACAGTATCACAAGGTGGAGCAAGATCTAAGATCTGAGGTCCATGTTGATAAAATTTATTTATGTTAGTACTTGAGCAAGTGACTGTAGAGTTTGCAGTTGGAGAAATGATTACATTGATGTTGGACTAGCTGGATCAGTTGTAGTGGAAATGCTAAGCCATTAAAAATTCAGATTGATACCATGCTTAGAAGAACACAGAGGATAACAGAAAATGTTTTGTTTAAGCTCATGGGAAAAAGCATAATTCAGATGTGAGCAGTAGCAGAAGGAATGAGAGAATTTTTTCCCAAGTTGTGCATTTTTTGGGAAGCACCACATATGTCCCATATACTCCTGTAAAAGTCCTCCCCTGTACACCTACACACTCTACTCATCAACAACATAAGGAGATGACCAAATCTTAACTTCCTCAAAAACCAAACCACTGACCCATATGCTCTGGGGAAGGAAGAGAACTTCCTAAGCATTGTTCATGTGCCAAAAGGTGTATTTCCAAGAAGACCTTGCAGAGGAGGGAGCTGCCTGGGGCAGGAACTGCTCACTAGGTCACACACACCTCCAGTCCTTACATGCAAGCTCAGACCACTGAAAAGCAGACCTCTCCCCCTCCTCCCCTTCCTTCCACAGCAGAGACATTCATCAGAAGAATGTTATGATAAAGTTTACTTTGAAATCTTTCTATCCTCACTATTTTTAAGGGATGACTCAAACATACAGTAGCAAAGTGCTAATGAGCTTTTCCACCTGCAGCTTCCTCTCAGCTGCTCACAAGCCCCTTCCTGTTAGACTTGACAACTCAACTGCACCTGTAGTCACCCCCTAATCCTACCCCACCAAAGGCAGTTTAGCTCAAACTTCTTAATGATTTCTTCATTGTTGACTTTATTCTTGTTCTTTTACTTTTAAAGATGCCCTTTTTTAAGAGAACAAGACTGGGGAGCAGCCAAGCTTCATAACTGTTAGTTGATTTGACTTCACTAAGCATCATCCAAACTATGCACTCCTCTGAGTGACAAAGAAAAGCTGCTATATCAGAAAAAGGATTAGCTGCTTGCAAAATAAAACAAGAAGCAATTACAGATAGTATGATCTCTCATCTAAGGTCTTCTCTTCGACACAGAATCTCTGAAATAAAAATAGCTGAATTCATTGTACCTTACAGTCATTTTAAAAGCTCCTTTGAAATACTACATTATTTCCTTTCATCGTGTTGAATAGGCATAACATTTTGCAAAGGCTGAACAAACTTAGTCTACCACAATAAAAATGAGCAATTTATCATTTATGAAGGGGATCATTAACAGTCTCTTAACATTTTTTTAACAGTTTGATTCTCTTGCACTTTGGATTGACACCTATGTCCTCAATTCAATTCAAATCATCTTTCTGTGACAAAGTAAATAAATGCTCTTTCATGCAATCAAGCTGTTAAACAAAAATACATATATATTAATGTTTCAAAAATTATTTAAATATAATTATATTAAAGACGTAGTTATGAATCTTAACATTTAAAATTCATATTTGCATGTACTGCTCATGTTGAAATAATATATCTGAAAAAAAGTAATGAAAGGGTAAAGATATAAATATATCATGATTTCATAAACAGAGCTTCTGGAGATATTTCATGATAATCATACTCCCTGCACACTACGCAATCAGTAAAGTTGTTTTTTCCTGACTATATTGAGATGTTTATTTCCTCCTGAATTATAACTCCAGTCAGGAGATGGATGCTAACTTCTAGTAAATTGTCCTCTAGATAAACACGGTTGGTTTAACATCTTATAAAAACTACTGTTTTTGCAGTTTGTGCTCCACATCTGAAAGAGTAGGAAAAGCAAAGGAATTTCATAAGAATTCCCTCAAAAGCTGTCAGAAATTCAGTTTTTCCTGTATAATAGTTGAATAAAATAAAAAAGCAACCACACAACCACCAGTGAAAATACAGCTGTTCCTTAACTCCTTTTTAAATGAAACAATTAAATTGAATGCTTACTCACATTTGTCAACTTCAGTATTTCAGGAATAGATCAATGATTTCCTAAAATGTAAATGGAAGGAGGTCTTACCTTAATACCACCTAAATTTAAAGTTATAAGTTTTCTGACAAGTATTCTGACAACTTGCTTAGCCTGAGAAAGAAACCCAGGTTTCCCACATTTCAACATGGATGCTGAGAATACAGGGCTAAAGACCCCTGCAATAGATTATCCCACCTGACACATTTAATCAGTTTTGACGCACGCCCTCCTCCCTTTGCCAGTTTTAAAAAGGTTGTCCTTCAAGAGGCAAACAAACTCTGGGCTTCTGGAGGAACAAAGATTACTGTAAATCCAGGTGAGGGAGCATATCTTCTCACAGGCCTTTTGTGGTTTTTTTCCTTTTTTTTTCTTTTTTATGTGGAGAAAACAGAGAAAAATGGCCTTTCATAAAGATTGTGTGCTCTGATCTGTCCTATTTTAAAGCTTTATAAATACAGCAATTCAAAGGACTGTTGCTTATAGCAACAAATATAAGATAGTACAGATGGAGAGGGGGAATACTGCAAACTGATCATTGCGCTCAGCCCATTTACACCTCTGAGAGTATGTTGGGGTTTGATAAAGGAAGAAAATGACAAACATTAATATTGCAGTAATGAGGGGCAGGCTTGTCAGTGTTCACATACCCTAAGTCACCCTTAGGAGGCCTCCTATAATTTAAACACAGGCACTTATCTCTCCAAAGTGTGTCTCAAGCCTATTGACTGATAAGGCACAATTTTTTAAACAGACAGCAAATAAATTCACTGTCAGCTAATTACCTCACTATATTTCCTTTTCATTAGAGATAAATATTTCCAAGCATTAGGAAGTAAATATTTCTGAGGAAATTAAAGAAGTTCTGACTAAAGATCAGCCCTTCAATAAAACCACAGCAAGCTGAACAGCTAAGATTGTGTCAGCATATGTTTGGCTGAGAGAAAATAATACAATATATAATAAAATATAACCATTAACTAAGAAAACATCAATTTTCGGTAATGGCACAGACATATTTCCCTTTGATCTACTGTAGGACATAAGATTTTACTGACTACAAAAATGACCTGACCAAAGTGTACTCATGATTTGTTTGACATCAATAACAACATCAAAGGATCACAGTGACCCAGTTCTCCACCTAACTGGTGGCTTAAACATGTCGCCAGTGATGTGTTGGTAGATCTTTCCTCTCTGCAGCAACGCAGGCACAGTACTCCTCAATGTTTATTCTTCTGCAGCAAAGTCCAATATGGATAGTTGCTGTTGATTACCTCTCCCATCAAACCCACTGGTTATGCAAACAGGGTACTCACTTTAATGAGCTATTGGGCTGCTTCTGTATTGCCTGTCCCTATCAGCCTTGCATGTGCCAAACAACCACATGACAAGTGAGTTTGCTAAAACATGATCCCTAAGAACTCAGCCAACACAGGAGAGGGAGCACACAGAGGAATGTAATGTAGTTCCCTCTCTCCTAGCAGCAGCCTGTTTTGTGAATTGCTTCATTTTTTGCATAATTACAGAGTAGAAGCTATTGTTGACAAGTTTTAACAGTGAAATGGGAGCAATGTGTCATACTGGAAAGTTGGTGACAACACATAGCTTATGAAGGGGCATTGACTGTTATGCTAAAGTTTGTGAAATGTAAATTTTTGAACACTTTCAGGAAGGCAGATGACTTCTCTGGAAGCATTATAAACATGAAAAATGGCTGCTTTCACTTTGGAATACTCTGAGACATGGAGGAACAAGCAAGTACAAGGGGCATGGCCTTGGTACTGTGCCTGGTTTTTGCACGTGACATCAACTGTTACCTCACCTTCGAGAATTACAGGCCTTTAAAAACAGAAGTGTTGGATGTAAAGATAAAATACAAGCACTGGGAAACAGCCAAGACACAGTTTGCAAAAGAGGTCACGCTTCATTATGCAGCGTGTGTTCTTTGGAGGGGTTTATGACCAAGTGGATAAAAATCATCTGTTCATCTACTCTGACAAATTTCTACTTTGATTTCCAAAATTACTATGAAAACATTCCTCACAAAAGAAAAAAAACAGGGCCACTGAATTTTGGTGCATAAGTTAAGAAGTTAGTCTTTACTAGCTCTCTTTGAGTCAGCCCACAGAGAAAGGCAGGCGTGTGGCTCAGGTCAAGAGCACAACCTTGGTATCTGTCAAGTGTTCCAGTATCCAGGTCCTCAAACACAGGATGGTTGGAAGAAGTTCCTCCTTCCAGTTTAGGACATTCCCTCACCTTCAGTGCTACTTTTCTTTCTTTCTGATAGGAATGCTGTTGAGTAACACCTTCACAGCACACGGACCTGTCACCGTAACCATGAGGTTTGTGAGGAACTAGCCATGATGCTGCAGCTCAGTGCTGCTGCCCAAGCTGGACTGGGAAAGCCTGCTAGACACTGGTGCACGTGTACCTTTTCCTCAGAGTACTTATTTGGCATAGACCCCTCCAAGAAGAAATGAAATAAATAAAAAAAAAGCTTTCATTTGGAACAGTGAAGGAAGGAAGAAGGAACATAAGTTCAATCTGCTTATTCTAAGTCCTTTTCACAGCATTTTGTTGGCTGCTTGAACTTGTGGTTGGAAAAAGAGAATTCCATGTGAATTTTCTGTAGAGGATCTTCACCATTTGTTTGCCTCAGCAGGATTCTCTCTTACTGTGCAGCTCAGCAACTTCAAAATAATTGTTTTCTATCCATTCATTTGAAATTTTGGATGGCAGTCTTATTATCCAGATTGTTATTATGACAGTATGTGGATTTTTCAGTATGAATAGAGTATTTTGTTAATGTTTGTATCCAGTAATTCAGGAGCCAGCTGCTCCATAAATAATATGAAATCATCTTCACCGTTTGAAAAAACAAGTAATCCAATATTAATCTTGTGGCTTCATCTCAGAAAATGTTATTCACCTATGAATGGTTACTAGCAGTCTGAGACAAAAAGCGTATTTTCTAATCACTCTCTTCTTACAGGGTTTCCAGCTTTAAAGGTTTTGGTGTACACCACATCTGTCCATGTTTCTACATTTTGATAAATGTAGTCTTGAAAAATCCATTTACCATCCAAAGCTTTTACAGTACACATACATTACAATGTTCTGTTAAATTGTTTAATCAATAAATTACCAAAGCTGTTCTGTTTAGGCTTGAATCACAGGTGAAACAGTTAAATGAACACAGAAAATATATTGTTTTATATATCTTTTCCCCTCTCTATATAAGATGATGTAATTCAGTATTCTCAGGATAGAGTTTGTTTCTCTCATTACCTTTCAGTCTATTACTGGCTAGAGCCTAGATAAAACATCTGAACAAATGGCAAAAATTCCCCTAATTCTCAAAAGTGACAAATATTACAGTGAAGTCACATCATAAAAGAGGCTCAAGAAGAGCACTGCACTTGCTGTAAGATAAAATTTGCCTGTCAAGGAAGACAAAGGAATATTAATAGCTTTTGGGTCTATGCTTAATGAAATATTTCCCAGACTACTTGCAAGCTCCTTTATTAAGAACAATAACCTTTTTTTCCTGAGATCAATGACACAGTTTTAGTACAGAACACCTTATCAAGTGAAGTTTGTTGTACTTTTGTTGCTCTAGACAGTAAAACCTACAACAGTAGTGATTCAAATGTAAGCATTTTCCAGACATAAAATACAACCTCAACTATCATTCAAAAAAATGACCTTCAAATGTGCCAAGAATCACAAGAATTGTTCTTAGTTTGAAGAACATACCACTATAAATGCATGGTGAGGCAGTTAGATTGCAAACACAAAATACTTAAGAAGTGAGACAGAGGCCACCAACAACAATCAGGTCACAAAGGTTCATCAGAGAACCACAGGTCAGTATTGAGGTTATTTTTGCTTTCCTAGCTCTTATTTTATTTCTTGCAGTCAGTTAAGAAACACTGATTATGATTGTTTTACAAAATATTTGGGACTGATCATAGGAAAGTGTCTACACACTCTGTGACTAAGTTTCAGCTATAAGCGTAGGGAAAAAAAATGTAAAGGACAAAAAACTCCACATTAAACATGTGACTGAAACTGGAAACAAAAGAAGAAAAGGCAAAAATGATATTAAGGACAAGAAGCACCAAGCACAGCATTGAGGCTGGAAATAGTGCAGAAGAGGGAAGATGCAAAGACTTGCTAAAGATCAAAGTCCTCACTTTTAGAATAGCTCTGTTTTCTGCTGGGCTTTTTAGTGGGTCTTGAAATATTTATGACTGCATTTGCACAGAGTGCCACTCCATCCTCGGTTAACAACCACTGAGTACCACAGTAGTGACACACTAGTGCAGGGCAAAGGACTGACCTGTCACCACAAAACCTGCCCTACAAGTCTCTGAAAGATTGCTGCCTACAATACATCAGTTGCACAACAGTCACTTCCAGCAGCTCTAGAGAATTTACAGAAGTGTGAGAAAGCAATACAGGAATATTTTTCCCCCTTTACTATTAATGGTATAAACATGAGACTGTTTAGGAAAGTCATTTGGCAGCTGTACTACCATACTGAAACCTGCAATATTTGGTACTTTAAATATAATTGCTTGCTTTTATCTAGCTTCCTTCTTAATTTCTTTCTTGTCCTGAACAATTTCATCCTTAAAACTGAGTGACTCAGTTGTCTCACTGCAAAGAATTGTGTCCCTGCCATACATCTTGTCCTGTAAAAAAATAAACTATGATGATAAGCCTTTCTACTTCATACAAAGCTTCTTGAAACAGGAGGTTTTTATTGGACTATCTGCCTCCCATTCAACAAGAAGCAATGTTTATTATGATCTCCCCTCTTTCTGGCCCCAAAATTCCTGACTTTCAGGTTACATTGAGAATTTCCCTGTGGTTGCTAACAAGGCTGATCACACAAGGCCAGGACCTCATTCTCTGCACGCAGGAATACAGATTAGTTCAGTCTGACTATGCAGGCAAGCACTGGTCAAGACTTTCACCTAATCTCCTGTGATGTCAATAAAGAAACACACTAAATTAGCTGTGTGGAACGATTGAATCACTACAGTCCAATGATCAAATGACAGTACAGAGCTGCCATAGAAGCTCAGGCCAGTAATGAAACTTTTCTGCTTTACTGAATCAGTTAGTCAGGGCTTCAGGTCGTTCTTTACAGCACTGTTCAGAAGCAGGAATGCTTCGAGAAAGAAGAAAAGGCACTGCTTCTGTTTGCTGCCTTTAAAATAAAATTCAATGCTTTTATAACAGGTATTAAGAGTTCTCTTTTTCAACATGACCCAAACTTCATCAGAAAATGGCATCATTTGCCTTTAATCTACTGGGGTAGCTGCTTGCAAAGCTGCTTTCTAATTTCACATTGCCACAGAACAAACAGAGCAAGCTGCTGCTGAATGTTAGCACAGAGTGTAAGTAGTTGAAAGTGCTTCTAGAGAAAGAAATTAGGATGCTAAAATAAGCATCAGTTAATTCCAAACGCTAAAGTTTTGCATCAGGATGTCATACAATGAACACCAAAAAATTCCAAAATAAAGAAAGCATGTCTGCTAAAATGTTGATAATCTAGCCTAGATTCTCGTCATAAAACATATGAGTAAAGCAACCCAAAAGCTTTAATTTTTTTTTTAAAATCACAGCCAACTTTATATTTACAATCACCATGGAGATGTAGCCTAAAGGACCTAATTCCATTTCACTTAGCAGTATCTGGGAGACAAATTGCCTATTTTACCTTCTCCAAATTATCATGAATGTGTTCACGAGTTCTTCAACGCATTATTTCAAGTTGATATGCTCCCTCAGTAAACACATTTCTCACATACAGAATTACTTCTGAACATTAAATAAGTAAAAGAAAGCTTTTCTCATTTAGGAACATCAGCTATCCGGACAAATTATGATGAGCTAAATGCTCATGATGTGGAAAGAAAATTTGAATGCCATCCTTGTGGATATATCTGTGACTTTTTACAGAAGGTGCAGTAACTGGGAAACCTGCATGCTTTACCATATCAGAATTTTAAATGATTCAGTAAACCTCTTTCACCACTAGAAAGACCACATTTTAGTGCTGCTGAGCTAAATCTTAAATATGTAATGAAACTCAGTTTAATTTGAAGCAGGGAAGATGATATTATATACTAAAACATGGAAGTCCAAGTGAAACTCTGGAAGTCTTTAAATGCAACTGGGTTATTATGTGTGTAATGGCACATGAATCTGAGGAGGACTAGATTGGTTCAAGGAGCGCAGGCTGAAGGCAAATTTGTATCATCAAATGGCAGCTTCTGTTGCAAATGGGGATGACAGTTCCTATCTACTTTACTACTGATTGAGAGCTCCTTAGTGTAGCAACACTCATGAACTCTGCTAAATTTAATTTCTATTTCCTTTTGACAACAGGCAGGAAAGCACGCTGTCAGTCAGCTTTTAATATCCATTACTTTCCACATTGCAAAAAGCCATTCCAGATTTTAATTTCTTTTCCAAGGCTATTTCAGGAAACTCTCAAGATAGAGTAACAAGCTGAATAAACAACCCTGAATTGCATATGAGGGTTGAGTACGGTAACAAAAGAGAATTGGTGCCAACCAAGGCATCAGTCTTGGCCACATGTTTTTTGGGGAGTGACTCAGAGGGGAAGTTAAGAAGCAAAGTTCTAGCATGATCAAACCCAAAATTTGCCTCTTTTAGGGGTTCTGGTTACATTTAGTATCACCAGGGGTGGTGGCTCCCCTCTGGCCCAGTCACCCCCTAGGGGGGTTCCTTCCTAGGGAAAGCAGGATGTGGCAAAACAGGGCAGGAGGAAAGATGCATTCTTGGTCTTACTCAGCAGGATGCTGGGCCCCAGTTGGAATGCCTTCCCATATTGGGAAGGGACAGAGCATTTCTACTAAGAATTATAGGTTCTCACCTTCAAGACATTCAGCTACCTTAAATGTGCAATGTTTCAGTACCTGATCCTCAGTACAAATGGCTTTTGCTCATTTTTTCCTTGGGCAATAGAGCATTACTGAACAAAAGACTTGGCATGGCAGACAGGAAATACAATCTCAGCTTGCCAGAAACAAGGTTCTCCGAAATCATTATGACTTCCTTATTGAACCTTAATGTTACATTCACTGTAAGTCTTTGATAACTTTATTACTTACAGCAGTAAATAGCATAAATCTGGACAGCTTTTTAATAGAAATACCACTCTGACAAGCAGTTTCTGTTCTCGTAATGCTGTTGTATAGTGCTAGAGGAACTACTGAAATACATGACCAAAATAGCTGCATTCTGTACTTCGATTAACCCACGAAAAACACTCACCAGACAAAATTCAAGGCATCCATGCGACATTTCTACAACTCTATCTTGATTTATAGCAATTGAAGTTTGGACCTAAAATATTTGAGAGCTGTATGTGTCAAAGGGTGGGGTTTCTCTGTGTAAAAATTGTTACACTGTATCGACACATGCTGAAGGGTGCAGTATTTTTAATTGAGACGTTCTATGTAAACAGCAGATGCAAAATAAAATGAAAGATCTTCAGAATACAGGACTGCCAGCTAGAACATCTTGTTAGTTCAAGATGCCTCTGGGTTTCTCTCCAGAGTAAGTTTTTAAGTATAACATCATAAACCTGAACCCCACTTTCTCCCTCAGCCACTATATGTCTCTCATGAAGCATTAGGTAAGTGCAGCCTGGCAATGCCCAGTATTACTCCTTTCCTATCTCTGAAATATTATTGAGCATACTTACTAGTATATCCAAAAAAGAACATACTTAGAACATTTGCCCATGAGAAAAAAAGAGTAACTTATTTTCTAGGAAGATATTTAACTCTACCCCAGCAAAACCAGCACAGAAATTTAGGATTATATCACAAATAAAAATTTTAAAGAGATATTAAAAAACCAAAACTATGCATGTTTAATGCCTTTTAAAAGAGGAAATGTATTTAGTTGTGAGACTAGAATAACGGAATTGACACAATATGGGTTAATAGACTATTTTTGTGAAGGTCTTATTTTATATGACTATGCAAATTGCTTCTCATCTATCTGCTCCAATTTTGCCCTCTATAAAAAGGGATGACAACTATATTTTGAAAAGCAGAAGTATTGAGCTATTATTCTTACAAGATGCAAAAGCAACACAGCCTTAAGATAAGAGATTCTTTACAGGATTTCCTAAACCACTTTCTTTTTGAACTGAGTGCTTTCCTGAACTATAACCTTGAGGCTTTTATGAGAAGAGACATTACTGTGTGCACACTTAGGTTTTTTAAAATGAAAGACCATATTTATATCCATAGATCTTATAAGGGCAAAGAAACTATCAGTTTTTCAACAGAAATTTATTTATGAAAAAATAAAAAAGTCTTAAGAGCTCAGACTGGTACTTTTGGTGAGTTTGTGGGTTGCACAGTACAAATTGAACATGGCACATATTAAGAATATAGCCACAAGTGAAAAGCTCAGACTGCGCATATAGGTGATGTGAGTTAACTTCATGCCTACTTCATAATAAAAACAGCAACACAGAATGATAGAATAGTTTGGGTTGGAAGGGTTCTCCA
The DNA here is from genome assembly GCA_013400495.1 of Nicator chloris. Lineage (NCBI taxonomy): Eukaryota > Metazoa > Chordata > Aves > Passeriformes > Pycnonotidae > Nicator > Nicator chloris. Next base: position 10,833 of record WAAE01022720.1, read on the forward strand.
AAGGTGACCTAGTCCAACCCCTCTGCAGTGAGCAGGGACATCTTGAACTGGATCAGGTTGCCCAGAGCCCCATTCAACCTGACCATGAATATTTCCAGGGATGGTACATCTACAACTTCTCGAGGCAACTTGTTCCAGTGTTTCACCACTGCCACAGTAAAAATCTGCTTCCTGATGTTTAATCTAAATCTGCCCTCCTCTAGGTTAAAATTGTTATCTCTTGTCCTGTTTCTACAGATGCTACTTAAAAGGAGTACCCTTCATCTTTCTTGTAGTGCCCCTTTAGCTAGTGACAGGCTGCTATAAGGCCTTCCTGAAGCCTTTTCTTCTCCAGGCTGAACAGCCTCAACTTTCCCAGCTTGTCCTCACAGGAGAGCTGCTCCAGCCCTCTGCCCTTCTCTGGGTCTCTCTTCTGGACTTGCTCCAGCAGGTCCACATCCTTCTTATGCTGCGAATCCCAGAGCTGGACAGAGTACTCCAGGTGGAGTCTCACAAGAGTGGAGGCATAATCGCCTCCACTGACCTGCTGGTCACACTTCTGATGCAGCCCAGGGCACCATCGGCTTTCTGGGCTCCAAGTACTCATTGCCAGCTCATGTCCATTACAGTCCTCAGCACCCCCAAGTCCTTCTCGGCAGGGTTGCTCTCCCTCTCCTCATCCCCCAGCCTGTGCTGAAACTGGGGATTGCACCGATCCAGGTGCAGCACTTTGTACTCGGCCTTGCCAAACCTCATGAGGTTCACCTAGGCTCACTTCATGATCCTGTCTACGTCCCTCGGGATGGCATCCCATCCACCCACTCAGCTTGGTGTCTTCTGACAGAGGAATGTCTGTAAAAACAATAGTGATTACAAATTATAGGTACTAGCAACACGGCAGTTTTTCCCATAATTTTGCAGCATACTTGTGTGATCACATAAGTTGGCTCTCGCAGCTATTTTTGCTTAAAAGTACATTTACTTGGAGTTATCTGCAGAATTTTATTTCTTCCTTATACTCCACATTGTCAAATGTCATGTACCTGAACACAGATGCCACTTAATTCCATTCCTACACCTACTTTTTATTTTGTAACAGTGTCCAGAGCTCTGGGTTGCAGATTGCAACACTAATATAGCTGTTGTACCCACTGAAAGAAAGTCTCGGTTTTAGTACGTGAGGGTCAACACCCACTCTTGAACCCTCACAAATACATGAAAAATCCTGCTGTCTTACTCCTTATTTCCGTCTTATTTCAAAAATAAGAAGGAAAGACAAACGACTTAATTCTGAATCCTATCAGATATTGGAAGAAGGAAATTCCTGGCTTAGCCTATCAAGCAGACTGTCTAATAATTCTTCATTTTTTTTCTGGTAAAATTTAGTATTCTTTTCCTCATGTCTCTCCCATATTAACATCCAGAGTAAACTTTCATGAACTTCCACAGTGATCATACCACAGGTTCATACCATTCACTTAGATTCCTTCTCATTACAGTGACTAGGCTCTATTTGATAAAATTTACTTTTGTCTTGCATCACTGCAATCACATATTCTTTTTCACTTTTAGAAAGGATTTTTAAACTACTTAGATAATTTCAGCTTCCTGTATTCCTTGCTCTCTCTCTTCATGAGACTCACCATAGGGCTAAATTGACCTGGTGTTTCTACTGAAAGAGCCTGGCTCAGGACTTGATGCTGCAGTCTGTCAGGTAAGAGGTACATTAAAAGATTCACCTGAGATCCTTAAAACTGTGGCAGAATTACTGAAATCCTCTAATGGAATGTGACAATGATAATTTGTAGTATTACCAATTTTTGCAACTGTATTTAGAGATTTTGTTCAAATAACAGCATTTTCACATGCCTTTATGCATCATATTCAGAGAAGTCTTCCATTAGCTTAAAGCTATGCCCTAAGCAGATCTCATTCTTCCTAGAAATACATTTTCTGCTTGGTTACACAGTGTAAAGTAGGAAAAGTATGGAAAATGCCACTTCACCTGTGGCCATGAAAATGGGTGAAGTTCTGTAGAGAAAAAAAAATGAAAATAAATGCTGTGATAACACTACAGGGCATCTCAATGCCTTAGAAACATTTCATTCACTTCAGCAATCCTTTTGCTCTATTCCATATAAACCATACATAAATCTACTGTAAATCCATATAAATCTATTCTATGTTTGACTTTAAAGAATAAATCCCATTCCTCTATATAGTGACAGAACACTATTCATCACATTGAGAACAAAGAATCAAGAGCTGGAGAACTGGCAAGCAATTTCATGCAAAACACGGTAAAATCCAATGTTTGCAGTTGCACTCAATCTCCATTTCACATAGCAGTGTGCTTGCAACTCCCACCAAGGGCAGTCAATGGAAGCCTTTATTTTCTAAAAAAAAAATGTGGTAGGATGCAAGCACTTTGACCGGCTTTATTTTTCATCTGTTTGAAATGTCTCTTAGTCCTCATCAACATCTCAGATCACCAATGTATGTGAAACATTTAGATACAATGAGTGTTCTTCACTTGATATGGAGAAGAGTGCAGGAAGATAGTGGGGAGTGGAATATGAACACAGGCAAAGAGGAGGTAAGATGGAGAAGAGAAACATGAAAAAAGCCAGGAGTGGAAGCCAGGGTGGGCTCATAGGTCTGGAAAAGAATAAGGATCAAACAGAAAGTAGAAGCAAGTAATAGAGATATTGAGTTGGAGAGAGATATATGAACATTTGCTTACTGGGCTGTAGGAACAAGCGCAGCCTACAGGTTCAGGAAAATGGTTCTTTCTTTCTGTTTGACACTTGTAAAACCACTCTGTGAGAACTAAGTGTGGCTCTGGGCTTCCCAGAAAGACATTAATATACCGGCTCAAGTCTAGCAGAGAGCTACCACAATGACTAGGGCTCTGGAGTAGATGACACACCAGCAGACTCTGAAGGAACTGGTTTCCTCAGTATCAGGTAGAGAATGCTGTGGGTGGACAGATATCACAAGAGTATTCAACTAATCACAGGGAAGGTGTAGAGGAAGCAAAATCTCCTCAGTGGTGCTCAATGTAAGGCTGCAAGGCAACAGATACAAGCTATGACAAAGGATATTTCAACTAAATTTCAGGGGAAAAGCGTAAACCATGGACCTAAGTGGCCAAATTCTGGATCGAGTTTGCCTAGAAAGGCTGTAGAATCTCTGTTCTTGGAGACCCTTAAAACCTGCCTGTACAAAAGGCCTGATCTACCTTCTTAAGCTCGGAAATCGCCTCTATCTTTGTAGATGGCCAAAGGTCCTTTCCTATCTAACTTGTTCTGTGATTCTGTGAATCTGAAATGAGGATTACACCCTGAGGACACAAAGTGAGAAGATTTCAGATGACTGGCTAGTCATAAGATCATACTCTACAGAGGACAAAATTGAAGATCTTGCAGAATCTCAAGACTCCTACCACCAAGTATCTGCAAAGGTTCATGACAAAAGATGTGTCTCATCCCCCCTCTAGTGGCTAGTACACATAGGACCATACACTGCTAAAACTACTTTGTAAACTCTAGTAACAAGTACTTCAGAAATGAAAGATACTTATTGCACATCTGGTTATCAAAACATTCTGACACCATCGAATTAGTGGTGTTCCAATTTTTTTTGTTCCAATTTTTTTTTTTTAAGTCATCAAAAGACATCTGACAGATACATTCCTAGCACTTAAGATCTCTCTCTCTCTTCCTAATGTTACCTAAATGTGTTTTCTCCTGATTTTGAACTTATTTTTTCTTGTATTTTCGAACAATTTTTGCAAGCTCTGTATTTACACATATATGCAAATATGTAGATATAGAGGACTGTGTCTCTGTGAATGTGCATAATTTTTGTGATCGTATATATATTTATATACCTATTTCCTTAGTGGATTAAGGTAATAAAGCATTTCCAAGATCCAGTTATTCAGAAAGTCAATTGGTATTCATGCATTATCAATTATGTGAAAGAAGTCCATGTATTCAGATCACAGAAAAACATATCATGCCTCCATGCCTAAGGAGATTAAAAGAGATATGTACATAAAGTACTAAAAGAAAAAGAGGTTTAAATGTTTTGGTCAGGAATTTCAAGAAATGTGGTACTATCTACTGCAGCTTAAAGAAAAAAATAAAATCAACATTAAACTTTGCTTTTAAGTGGGCATACTATAAAAACATCTTTTTACAGAGCTACTGTTCATCGTTCATATGTCAGATACTAAGGGCACACAGAAACATACTGATGCAAATTATTTGAATATGATTCTTACAACAAATACAAGTAAAAAAGACAAAATGAGAGGTTTACAACATACTTTGCAAAAAAAAGAAGTTTAACTACTGGCTAAAAAAAAAAAAATTAATCTCCACATACATGAGAAAGCCAGAGAAGGATCTCCAAATATTTTGATAACAGCAAATGAAACAAAGTCATTCAAGTCCAAAGAAAATTAAATTACTGAAGAAAACATGCAAGAGTTGTAATTTTTATTATAGTTCCAGCTACGGCAAAAGACAACATTCTCAGACTGCTTAGCCTCCTGTGCATCTGACCAGCAACAGTAAGACAAAAGTGTCCTTGTACCACAGCAAATATCAGTTCCTTGCTCATGAATCTAGACATGCCTTCGTGCAGCTCTTTTGGACAGGCAACTGGTATCAGTTTTCAAGGCACAGCCTTGCATACTCACAACTGGGAAGCTTAAATTTAGGTGCCAATACGTCAAAACGTTCTACAGACAATGTTTTAAGCATCCCAAGACCTAACAATTTCAACAAGACAAAGCACCTGCCTAAAGCAAATGTGCCAACCACGTGTGAGTGAGGCCATGAACATTTCATTTGGTAGCAGAGAGACAACCCTGTTACAACCAAGGGGACAGAAATCGCTTGTTTCCACAGCACGGAGTGAAAGAACACCTTTGACCACCTGCCAGTGCTGATAGCCCTACTCTCCTACCTCCAACATCTGCTATTAATAGCTCCCAGTACTAAAATAAATGTACTAGGCATTTCAGAGGGAACTGTAAAAACTGCAGCCAGTGTTACAACTCTTACTACAGAGAATGGCATTTAACAAAAAGGTGGGAAAAGGCTCCAGGTGGATACTATTTACAAGAGTAGACTTATGGGGCAATGTCTTTATGAAGCTGCTTTTGAAACTGCATCTGTTAATCAATTGTTTTAAATGTATCTGGGTTACTTCATCTCCAGAAGCAACAAGATAGGCAACTCTTGGTCAGACAGTGTACATAATCTAGAATCCAGTCTTCCACACCCAAAAGAAATGCAGAAATACAGCTTGTATTGGTATCAGAAACCTTGGAGGCTAGCATTCAATCTTAGCTCCACTTAGCAGAAAATGGAGAGAAACAGCAATTTCTATATCTCTAAATTGTGAAAATATCTTAAATGGGAAGAAACGTACTATATTTTGTGACTGTCCTTTTCTCATCAATTCCTATAGAGATGCACTAAGCAACTAGCTTTGGCTAAATTCTTAGCTCTTAGCTCAAGTTAAATAAAATACCCAATTTCATTTTCATTTTTCTGATTTAGATACAAGTATTGGATTACTCAAGATATAACTAGTTTAGCATCAGCTGCAAAAAGGACAAATAAAAGTCTATGCTAGGAGGTAAGTCTGTTCACAAGCATGTGAAAATGAAAAGGGTATTAATCAATCCTATTTTAACAGCCATAGCAGCGTGCCAGAACTCCAATTACAAAAACTGACAGAAATTTAATAATGCCAGTGCAATGCTGGTGATTGCCAAGGAAAAGGACACCTTTTTCATACTCCTACAGACTCCAGAAAAAGAGTGGGACTGGACAAAGAGAGGAACAAAAAAAATCAGGCAAATAATTACTAATTTGACCAGAATAAAAACATGTTCCCTAAACAATATGGTATCCTGAATATCAGCAAACACCTCTGAAAATGTAATTCATGAATTAATTTTACAGATCTACTGAAAAACAGAAACAGGGCATCTTCAAAGCAAGAACTTTCCTTCCTTAAAGAAAAAGTTTATGTAATAGGGCACAAAATGTATACTCCACAGAGAAGCACTTCCTTTAAGATTTTTTTCTTGCATTTTTCTTCTAAAATTGGACGATTTTCCTAATGTTTTACAGTTACAGGATACAAATTATTCAGATAGCAATTGACTGAGTCACAGATTGTTAAGTATTCGAGGATATAAAAATGGTTCTTTTCCATAAAGTATGATGGTTAATTTAAATAACATAACCTTAAATTCTGAATTACTGCTCCATTATCAATCACTTATTGAAAACCAACAACTTTTCCTATTCCATGAACTGATCTTGGTCATTTGTACAATACAGTTCAGGATCTGCTTGGATCAGCTTGGGGTAATATAATTGTTATGCCAATCCTTTGCAGATGGAACTTTACCAGCTTTCACTGATTAGGCTAATTAGTGCACTGGATAGTATTTATTAAGCCTTTCAGCAAAATGAGCATGCCTGATCAAATGATACAAAATGAAAAACTACCTGTGTAGCAAATCACTACTCTATTTTTCTCCCAAGTAGGGTTTAGGAAAAAAAAATTCAAAAGCAAAACTACTGGTGGATTTATTTCATTAATTTGGAAGGTTACAAGTAACATGTCTTCTCAGATGACTTGCTACTGAGCTTTGTCATTCTACCGACCCACTGTGGGATTTAAAAAATGCTGTGTAACTATCTGCACAATAATATCCTATAAATAAGTTGAACTAAAATATGACATTATTTGTAGTAAAAATACCTGAAAGGAGAAAAGGGCACAAAATGGAAAGGGTAAATTTCTTTCAAGCATAACTTTAACAACAGAAATACTGAAAAAATCTTTTTGAACAGTGAAATTTAAGACAATGATAAGAAAAATAAAGGGACTTGATTTCATTTTATGCTATTCCAGATCAATAACTCTCTGAATTACCCTTGCGGAAAAATGATACAACTCTAATGAAATGATTCATAGCTCTAAACCATTTTCCTTAGTGAACAGAGTGTACATTAGCAGGACTTCTAGAAGAGAATGTTTCTCTCAAAGATTTATTATTGTGAGATTATGGTAAGATGATCTGGATGGCTCAGCGTATGAAACCTTGTCATCCTGGCAGAACTACTGTGCTCATCCAAGAGGCAGGCGCACATTTGGAAGCAGGCAATAGAGCTCAAATTCTGAAGCTACAGGGGAACAGAATCTGAACAAACTCATATTGACTTGGCAATAAGCAGAAAAGCAGCAGCAAGTGTGAACTATTAACCTCACACCAAGCAATATATATATTGGCATGAGCAGTGGAAGGGGTCTACTTATCAGTTTAATTGAAGGAGGCACTGCAATAGCAATAGCAAGGATGTGATCAGGAAGGTAAAGGAACTAATAAAATAATGCACTCTGACATTTTTAGTGTGGCTGTTAGATGTTTGCTAACAAGAAGAAAAAACCCTTTTCCTATGACCAGTATCAGTACACCAGAAAATAACTAAAGTAAAGCACACTTGCTGAGCAAATTTCACTTGTGGTACTAAGCACACGAACTTCAAAATACAGTTTTTGCAGATCAAATTTTCAAACCGCCCAATGAAAATATTTTCTATCTAGGTCCAGAAACAGAAGGATTAAAAAATAAAAACACAAACTAGATCTTAAATAGTATCTGTCAGAATTGCAAAGGTAGTGTAATTGACTGCATGAAGAGTCACATATACTGTTTTAGTTTCATTATTTTAAAAAGCAAACAAACAAGATATCAGAAAACATAGTGGGTGATAAATATTTTGACATGACCCATGGGACAACCCAGATGGCCTAATGGCTGCAGCAGTAAGCCCACCCCCAAGTCACTGGGTGACACTGAAAGCAAATCCAGTCACCCGGTGACTGGACAGGAAATCCAGTCATCCAGTCATCCAAACCAGCTGGATTTGGACTAGTCAATGCAGTTCACAGACACCAGCTCCTGCTCTCCCCAGCTGTTCTCTGCCTCACTTTTTTCCACAAAAGACTCCACATACAAAGCCGAAACCTCACGGCAGACTACCACCTGACTGTCGGCACACTCACGTAGGGTAGCCTGAGGAAGGGAGGAGCACAGTGCCGGAGCTCAGCCCGCACACTGTGCCATTCTACCAGAGCTCTTTGGCAGCCAGGTCACAGCACACACAGCGCAGCTTCCCTCCATCCTGGGAGCCTGCATGGCCGAGCACAGACCCAGTCGGAGCACCTTGGCTAGCACACAAGAGATCAGAGACAGAGACTAGCTAAGACTGCAGAGAAGCTAAATTCACTGGAAGCATAGCTGCAGCTGCAGCCCTAGCTTCATCTTCCAAGCTTCCAGGATCTTGCAGATAAGGGATGCTGAGGTGAAGGAGTGTGCAAGGACATGTACAGGTTGTAAGAGAAGTGCTTAGAGGCGGAGGCTGTTCTGGAGCGTTTGCAACCTGGTGTGAGTACAGTTTGTACATTAGGGATGAGAAGCAGGGCAAGCAAGACAGAGTTAGAGCAGCCGGAAGGTGGGAGGACATGAATTTAGTTGAAGAAGCAGAAATATGGAATGAGGGAGTGGGGACTTACTGTAGGAATAGCGGAAGATCCTATTTTGGATAGCTGTAGGGAACCCATCAAGAAGCTGTGGCTCTCAAACACTTTGCAGCAAGACTTCAAGACCCAGAAAGTTTAGCAGCTCTGTACTTTCTACTATAAAATTATTCTCTTCTCTCAATGTCACCTGCATTAAACTGTTCCCCTCTTGCCCCACCCTGCTTTGCATCCCACATCACTTACAGCAACTTTTCTATACAAACTAGGGAACACACTCCCCAGGGGCTTACATATCATATCTCTCTGTAATATCAATAAAATGCAAAATGAAGTGCACAAATTCAAACTGTGAAAGTGGGCTCTTGAAGAAATTGGGCTGCACAGTTGTCCTTGTCCCCAGGACCCGGTGTGCTCATCAGTACCCTGTCAGGTGGCAGGGACACTACACTAAAGGAAAATCGTAAACCTTTTGACTTCACTCTGTGAATGCATGCACATACATCACATGGGCCCAAAATATACAGTCCTATCATACAGCTTAATTAATTTCAATGGGGTTTAAGTGAATTTTGTTCATTAGTACATCCTCTGTGTTTCAGGAATTACCCAGGTATGCCGTGTGGTAGCAGTAGTCCCAAATGCCAATGGGTTTAAATAATGGTGCTATCTTAATTATTGCTGATACAGTCAGTGAAACATCACAGCAGTAGCCTTCCAGCACAGTTAAGAGAAACACAGGCTAAACACCCAATGCTCAGACTTACTTTCTGTGTGTGAGGGAAGTAATGATTAAAACTCTTTTGAAGATCACCATCAAAGCCTATTTTGCTATTGATTTATACTGAATGTTAATAATTAAACAGCTGACATATTTCTCAGCTTCCTCTCATTGAGACCCTGTAAAAGGTAATCTATTTATATTCCACTCAAGATCTCTAGTGGTTCTTTAGTACCACAGTATCCAGTAAATACTCACTAAGCTTATTATGGAGTAGGACTAATATTTCACTTGAATTCGGAGGAAAATGGCTTCTTTAGCTCCCAACAATAGTTGTTGCTGAATCTGTGAAATGGGAAGAATCTGCCTAACATGCAAAGAAGCTACCCAATCTCTTTAACAGCTTCTTTAAAAAGGGATTGGACCCAATTCATGAAAAAAAAAAGTGTATGTTCAGTGGGTGGTAACTTTGATGCAGTTCTTTTATGTATATGAGGGTTAGCCAGAGCGTCTGAACAAAAAAGGAAGCCAATCTGCTTTTATTCGGGCATAGCACCATGTGGGCTGAATGTGAAAAATATAAATGGTGTATTGAATGCAATTCTGAGAAGAGACTAATTTTCTTGTTGGTAAAAGTTCTGGGAATAGGAGCCCAGCTGAAATGTGTACCATAATGGTATGTTTCAGCTACGGCTGTAAATGTGGGTCTCAGAACAAAAGTTGGTTTTCCCATAGCCAAGGATTATGGTGACACTCTTGTTTCTGCTATCCTCAGGGAAGAGCTGTAAATACCTGTGAGAGAAATGACTGATTCCTAGTGACGTTCCAGTCCTTCTCACACTCCCTTCTCACAGTGGCCCAATGTGTGTAAGAGTGCCCTTTCAAGAGTCTGCAATAATTGTGACATTAAAATCAAACCACCTTAGATATCAAAGGTACATTTTTCATTCAGCCTATATGTCCTTGTTTATCTCCACCCTGGGGCACAATGCCAGGGAACCAACTGCAGTAGAAAATTCTTGTACTTTCCCTAGATCAAATTTACATTTGTAACTCATTACACATCTCATAAAATGAAAAGCTTTTTAAAATTGAAAATCAAACCATCGGTTTCTGCCAGATTAAAAGTAAATAAAAAAATAGTGCAGCAATTTAAGGCACACTTGAAGTTCAGAGGGGTTACTGCATTTTATTAAAACAGGTCTGTTATGAAGCACCTTTGTCATGAAACCCATTGCTGCAAAGCAAAGGGTCCTTTTACAGGGATAAGATTTTAGAACAGCTTCTTGATTATTTTGTAACTGGATTTCTAGGAAAAATTAGTGAAAAGGATCCAAAAAACTTCAGATTTCTGTAGACGTTTTCTTCTGTTTCCATACAGAAGTGGGAATGAAGACTGCTATGAAAAAATAGTCTGCATAAACTGATCAACCCAGTATCACGTAGGAGACTGAACTCTCTTACAGTTTCTGTCTTTCAAACCTGTTCAAGAAGTCTTTGCCTCTATTATTTTTAACAAGGCTTGTGTGACACAAGCATTCGTAAAAAACCAAGGCAGTAAATAATTTTAGTCTAAGTCAGAAAGGGCAAACTATCTGCAGGAAGCAGATCAATAATTTATGGCTCTACAAGTAGACTGCCAGTATCACAAGCATGATTTAGACTGCCTGTTACATAAATGACTGATGGATTTGGGTATAAAATTCCAATTTGTGGTCTGTCCTGAACACAGAATTGCAATCCAAGTATACTATTTTCTTTTTAAAAAGTGATCTTTTGATCATCTTTATTCAAGCAAGAGTGCAATACAAGAAGGTGCATTCCACTTGGGGGAGGGGGGCCTGTGATGGCCTGAAGTACATAAAATCATACTCAGTTCAGTAGCAATCCAAGTGGGATATTCAACACGTGTAATTTCATCTAGCCACATTAAGACAAGATACATCATCACTTTTCCATTGGCAGGAAAAGGCACCCAGACATAGCTCAGACTAGATGCACAGTTTTTAGACAGCTTAGAATGTCCAAATCAAAAGGGGAAATTAATTTTGCTTGCAATTACTAAGAGCACTGCAGCCATGCATAGCCAAACATGCTCTGCCACAGGCTTTTTCAAGACCAGTCACTCTTCTGAGTATTTACTTGAGGTCTCCAGCCTGCACTGAAACTCATGATGTCCAAAGCTGTCACATCACCTAACTAGATCAATGCCATCCTGCACCCACCTGCATTGACAGCCACCTCATGTTTGACAGAAGTGCAGATGGTCTTTCAGGAGAGTTGATGGATAGGCAAAACAGTGAAATTCTTTTATCGATTCTTGGGTAAAGCTTCATTTCCAAAGAAATCTGAAGTTGTTAGCCTAGGTTTTATTCCTCCTGTGCCTCCATCAAGATATCTAGGCTCTTACAGCATTCTAAAGTAGTCAGTGATCCAAGAAAAGACTGTGTACTTCTTACGTAGCTACAGTGTAAGTGCAGCAACTGAACAAAAGCCAAACTACTACTGAGTTAAACAGTGTCCCTACTGGCTTCAAAGTATTTCAGTTTATACACACCATCCTCTTGGGTTTATTACCTTACAATTATTTTGCCTAAGGCTGTTGAACATGCCTTGTGGCCCATAACAGACTGATTTATCATGTCATACAGGGATCTTTATGGTATTATATGACTCTACTCTCAATAGCTGGAATTGTGCTAAAGCAGAAGTATAGGGGGCTGAACAGCAGCTGTAACACAAAATTCGAGGCCTATAAGGCTGTACTCAGAATTATACTTCTGCATAACTTCTGATGTCAAATTTCTCCACTCCATTCTGACAGGCTGAAAACTATACTGGTAAAAGCTTTTCTCCAAAACAGCTGACATCAGTTATCCCACAAAAACCGCAGGATGGTCTGTTTCATTAATATTCTTAACAGCTCCCTTAAAAGAATCCTGTTGACATATGGTATTTTTGGGAAATAGGGTCATGAGGGAGGGAACTTCTTCTCTCCTAAGCCCCATAAATCTCTCTCTCTCCCAAGATTTAGGCAGGCCAAAGGCACTTATGGCTATTTACATAGAAGGACAAAGCTTACGTATAGTCTCTCAGTTTCTATGGCAGCACAGCTCCTATAAAAACACAGCTTAAAACCAGAGCTCTGCAAGCTCACTGGCATCCCTGTGTACTCGCAGACATTCCCTTAGCAGTGATTTTCTCCTCAGAACATGCCAGACTGTGTAAATTAGCACTGACCCCACCACTGGCAGAGCGAACGGCGCGGTGCCACGGAACACTCCCAGTGTGAATGGCCAGTGGTTACTGCCTCTGCCTCCTGCCCTCCCTCCTGCCTCTCTCCAGCATCCTCACTGGGATCACCGAGGGCTTGCCAGGCAAGCAGTGGGAACAGAAAACCATGCCAAAAAGCACTTTCATGTCCGGCCGCGTTCTCCTCCCCCTCCATGCGAACTGAAAAAACCGTCACCCAGAAAATTAAGATGGAAAAGACTGAAATCACTGCTGCCTTCACCCGTTGCTAAGATTATGCAACAGAAACACCTCCTAGATAATGGGATTTGTCAGCATCAGCTGAAAAAAATGCCTGCTGCGTGACAATATTAAGAAATCAACTATCCATACAAACAGGAAGTGCCTGATGCTATTTGTTAGTTCATTCAATGCCTGAAGCAAAGCCATATATTACTGGTAACTAAGGAGATAACTGGAGCACTTTTACAGAGTTTACTTAAATTTTACATTGCAATTAAAGTGTCTGCTTTACACAGACACTTGCTTAATCTTCTTACTACTACCTTTTGCCATTCCGAGGAAGAATTATAAGATTTGCGTTTTACTACTGGAACACCTAATTGAAACCAATAAAAGAGAATATATTCTCTAGGGTATCCAAAAATATCCTGTATGCTTATTAAAAAATAAATGTAATAACGTTTAAAAATGCATTACTTCAATTGAAACTACAATGGGAAGGATTCTCTTAAAGGCTGAAAAAAGAAAAAAAATCTGCCTAGGACAAGAATATTCCTCACAAAAAAATTTTGAAAATTTCTTTATGTAACTGAAGTATCACATCATTATGTGACAGCTTTCCCTTCTGAAGCTAAGACAGCCTTGGATTGGCAGGAGATTTGGAAGTTTTGATTAACAACCTACTGGAGCTCTTGGCAATGTGCCTGGGTGTTTCAGATTACTGCTGCTATAGAAACTCCCCTGCTGCTTTTCTTTTTCTCGCATTTCTAAAATGTTGGTCTTCAATTTTTTTTTTTTGTCCTTCTGCAGTTTGTTCCACTTAGTAGCAATTGCTGCACTACTGTTCTACTCTCACTCAGTGAATAGCACAGCTACACAAAAAGCTATCATTACAGATAACAGGCAGCATAAAAGAGTTTGCCATAAGCCTTGTCAGCTGGCCAAACTGATGACACGATTCTTTTACAGCAGCCTGGGTAGTTCATAGGAAGTATACACATTTCAGGAAGCTGGCAATTCATAGATTTTCTCTGAGTATAAAACTAGTTAACAGATTTTAAGGGCTAATTATGTATCAGTTGAGTACTAGTTTAAATTGCTACATAAAATTTGTAATTCTAACCTGTCCAAGGAAGAACGAGGTAATGACTACAAAAATCAAACAAAAACAATTAAATTTTGTGTGATATTCCTTCCTTTCACTTCACTTTTTCAGTTCTCTTTCTTTCTTCTTGGAATAATCCAAACTGTTCTAATATGGTGAGAATAAACTGTCTCTCCAGCACCACTAGGGGTGACCAGACTTTGGGAGGAGTAGGTGCAGGACCACAAGCACTTCCAATTGCTACTCAATGGAAGAGAATGCTAAACAGTGAAGTGACACAGAGTGTAGTGTCTGACTGCTGCCCTGAGCATCCGACCAAGCTGCATCACAAAGTTACACCAGCTCTACCAAAAGCTTACCCAGGCCATCATCAGTGAAGTGACTGAGTCTTAGGTACACACCAGCCCACCCATGCACACAGCTGCAATCATGGTCCCAGGATGATCCATTTTTAGCATGAACATACATGGACACAAACATTGTGCTGAGCCCAGTCCACGGGCACTGCACAACACAGGCACTTGTGTTCCCCCAGTTGTCCCCTTGAGAGGAGGCCAGCCACTGCCTGGCTAATCTGTGTCACTTGTGCCTGGTGCCCTGCCTGCCAGAGAACTCTCCATGCTCTCCGTGGGAACAGGCTGCAAGTGGGATATGCTAGTTCAGCAGTGACAACGTACTTCTTGGCATCTTATCTGTGCACATACAGACAAAGTCTGATCTGATGGGGCACAGCAGGGCCCTACAGCTCCTGCATCAGTGCAGCAACGGATGAGCTGCCCCTACCAGTGTAGCTCATGCAGCTCACACCGTGCTCCAGGGGCTCCCAGGAAACGAGGGATACTGTGAGACTTCTACAGGAGGAAGGAACTGCCTTCAGCTGAGCTCAGGAGAGATGCCAAGTGACGTTCCTGAAAGGGAAGGCCCAAACACACTGCACAACACAGATATGCAGACGACGGACACGTGGCAATAAAGAAACCATCTGAGTCAAGTAAGTCACATTGGTACATGGAAATCCTTGCTTGGGAGATTTTCTTGTTGGCTGCCCATTTATGTGGGTTCAAAGCAGGTGAACTGCTGAGTAACTTCAGCTCTCAAGAAGGCCCATGAAAGCAGCCTCCAGAGAGTAAATCACGTCTCGCAAATGGGTTTAAAGCTAGCAAGTGATTTAAAGTAAAGCACACAAAATGTACTTTTTGCATTCTTCTTACAAAGTAGTGCCATCAGAGACTTGATTGCACTGGGTCTCACCTGTTTGGAAGATTGCTGGCTTTTACCTTGTCCTCCAGAAGTTAAAATTACTACATGGGAAACAAGTTGCTAGAACCACAGCTCTGAACAGAGCCTTCTAAATATTGCTATCTCTCGTCATACCCATTTCATATCTGCTGGAGCTTGCTGAGACCCTGAAGCAGAAACTGAGAGAAAGATAAGTGTAAATCATCTCTACTATTTACAGACAGTATCCAGGCAAAATCCAAACCAGAATAATTCAGAAATTGATTTTTTTATCTACTTCACTGATCAAAGCTTAAAAAGAAATGGGGCATTGGATCATCAAGGCCCTTATCAGTTGCTAGAGTTATTATGAGAAAGAAGATAAATTGTTATGATTGCAAATCTGACAAACATACAAACAATCAAAACATCTTAAAATGAGAAACTACAGAAATGTTCTCAAGTAAGTTAAGGTGAAGAAAGTAAAGAGCCTGAAGGGTTTTAGCAAAAAGCCCCAGCAAACTCCAACTCAAAAACATGCATGTAATTCTGAGGAGATGCTTCCCATGCTGCATAATCCCACTGGAAATCCCATTTATGTCCCTTCTGGCCTTTCACTAGTATGCACAAAACCACCTAAATTGGCAGCAATCCCTAGAGGTCATCTGGTCCAAGCACCCACCTCAAAGCCAGTCCAGCCAAGTTCCACATGCCTCTAAGGATGGAGATCCCTCAGCCTCACAGTACATTTGCTCTCATGATCCTACCCCGGTCATTTCCCCAAATGCCTACTCTTTAGTCACAATTTTCCATGTTTCCTTTAGCCTGTGGCTTCTGGTCCTTTCACTACACACCTCTGAGAAGGGTCTGGCTCCATCTCCTCTGTATGTCTCAGGTAGTGAGGACAGCAATGAGACCTCCCATCAGCCATCTCTTTTTAATCTGGACACACCCAGTTCTCTCAGCCTCATCCTGACAACCTCAGATGTTCTCCAGCCCCACGGCCACTTTGGTAGCTCTCTGCTGGACTCAACTCAGCACGACAGGGAATTTCTTTTAGCAGAGGACTCCAAACTGGTTGCAGTTCTCCTGATGTGCTCTCACAAGTACCAAACAGAGGGGAAGGAAGGGCTTGCTGGTTATGCTTGGTAACACTGCCTGGGACACGACTGCCTGTGTACTGCAAGGACACACTGCAGATTTACGCACAGCTCATCATCCACCAGGGATACCTCCAGAAGTGACCGAGCTGCTTGCAGGCCAGCTGGCCTCACGGTCTGTGCTGTTGTGCAGGGTTATCCCAGCCCAAACACTGGACTTTGCACTTTCCTCTGCAATGAAACATTCACAACCTTTCAGTGCGGTTGGGGTTATTTCAGCCTTCTCCAGACCACTTAGCTTTGAAGGAATATTATTACATGTTGCCATCTATTCTTTCAAACCATAGGTGAGACAAATGACTAGAGAAAACTACCGACTTTTTCTGTAATTACTAATGCAAAATTTAGAAGAAAGGCTTGGAGTCCAAACGTGTAATATAAAACAAAGCTGTAAAATAAAAAAATAAAGTAATACAAAGAAATAATATGAATTACTAGCAAAATGTTCCTCTGTGTTGCATTTATGCTTCAAACCTTAAAAACGGCAGCCTATGTAATATCTAGCAGCAGTACTTTCCAGGAAGAATATATTGCACTTTTAAAATGTTCAAGAAGAAACATTTAAATTTATTTTCATGAGGAAAAAGAAGCAATAGATGTTGAGACTGGGTTCTGAACACTTTTATAGTCTCATATTTTCTACTTTCCTCCCATCACATTTCCAGTCCTCAAATGATATCGCATCTAGCTCACTTCTGAATCAGAAAAAAGGGAGAATTCATCTCAGGACTCATAACTTTCCTTCCATTGTGGCTGAGGCTTTTAATTTCCACAAATACAAAGAAGATGCAAAATATCCACATATCACAGCCTAAACGTGCCACAATCCCACAACATCCACAACACCCCCCAGTAATCTGATGATCAGGGAAGAGGAATCACAAATAAGAATCTGCTCCTGCACACTTCCATTGCAAAGAGTCAGACTTTCCCAATGCTTGAACCCCCCAAACTAAAGCTATTTATGTGAGACCAGGAGTCACCACTGAAATGGGGAGTGATAACATTACAGTGAATTACTAGAAACAGTCCGATACTCAGGAGGTATTTAAGGAACTTTATCAAACAACAGACCACAAGGTATTTACATCTCCAGAGGAGAACTGGAGATACTCCCTTTTCTCTCCCACAAATCTCATTAATCATTTCAAATGGTGTGCTGTAGCAGTGGTGTCTCTGCTTCTCCTCTGCAGTCTCCTTTGCAGTCACCACAGATCACTGCATTCCCAAATAATCCTGATAAAATGCTGCCTCCCTGCTCCTCCTTGCAAGGGAACTGTGGCCACACAACAACAATTTACCTCTCCATTTTAGTCTTCCCTTTTCCTTCTTTTTCCTTCCACCCTCCAATCTGGTTATTTTTGGACTGCCAGTTGGGATTATTGCTTTTTCCCTGCTAAAATAAAAACAAACAACAGTTATACTTCGGTTTCTGGGCTTAAGCATGAGATCTGTCTCAAGCATTAAAAAGTCACATTTTCTTGCCTGAGGTGCAATGCTCTCTTCTATGACACTGACTAAAGCAAGCCTTGCAACTAAAAGCAGATTCTGTTTCTGGATTCACATGCACACTCTTCCGACTTCCCCAGTAACTACCCATCTGAAATCCTGAGCAGCACTGCATCCTAGAATTCAGGATGAATTCAGCACTAGCTGACACTTGCATAGTCTTAGAGACTGAAAAAATTAGTCTTTCTGAGCTGAACTACAAAATAATTCAAAATACACGCAGCTAAAATAGAATATTTATAACCTAAAACACCCCTTCTCTTTGATACATCATCCTAATTTCAGACCACACTGTAGTTATTTTGCTTTTCTCCTAGCACCTTGAGGCTTACTACTTAAAGATGGTCTATTTGGAAGGAATTTTGCATCTACAAAATAACAGAAAATGGAACAGCATCAATTTCCCACCTCTGAATAAATGCCTTAAGTAAAAAGAACATGATGCTTTTCTGGGAAGCAAAGATAAAGATTCCCCACATCCCAATCTTATAATGTCACAATGAAGTCCCAGGTAAAACCAGTCTTAAGGTGTGCAATAGCAAACATACCTCAAATTAAATAAATATACTACCAAATACTCAAATGTTTATTTCTCTTTTTTTCCCCCTCTGTATTAGAATACTTTCAACTATATGAAGAATTTTTCAGAACCTGAAAAAAGTAATTTTACTGTGTAAAATTCGGTATGGCAAACAGCTGTCAGGAACTGAATGAAGAGACTTATCATTTCAGTGAAAATCATTGGTTTCCCACTCTGGACAAGAGACAAGTGTGTATATGCACACTCCACTTTCCCCATTTTCCATATACTGGGTATGGAGGGTTAAACTAGGTGAACTTCTGAGTTGTCCAAAATGCAAACTGGGTGTGCTGGCTTCCCTTCTGCCAGGCTGAGTCACTCTGTCCTTCAAGAAGGGTTATGGGATACCTGACAAAAATACTTTTTTGTTTTCAGGATAGTAGGCAAAATGAAGTCAACATAAAGTAGATTTTCAGCAGGGGAAAATCACAGGAATCATAAGTGCTTGAGAAGGTGGTGGAAAAAGCGAGCATGCTGAAAACACACTGGGAGAGGATGAGAAAATCTAACAAACTTCATGAAGCACAGGAATGGTACTTCACCCTTCTGAAAAGGATCCTGCTAATAAAGCACCTGACAGTACTTAGAAAATACACCTCTTCCAAAAACAAGGAACCCCAAAATCATGCACAGAAATTATCCAGTCACAGTAGGATCTCTTCACATGCCCAACATGAGAACTTTCAGATGGAACATAGCAACAAGTGAGCGGCTCAACATAGAGAAGTTTTAGACAGCCAGTTGTTAACCTGAACAACACCTACAGTGTTCCTGGAAACACTTTTCAAACTAGCATTAATATCTAATGTGAATGAAGAGCCAGACGTGACCTATACTGCTGGGCTGAGTTCTCCTGGAAAACTCTATATACAGAGCTGTTAGCAAGTACTCAGAAAGCAGAGTGATTAGAGAAGCATTTTCACTCTTTTAATGACTTTAAGCACCAGTTTTAGTGCCATTTCCTTCTGGAATACATATAATTCTTCTTCATCGGTGTTTTGGAGGCCCTGCCAGGCACTATCATACCCCTGCAGAAGTAACATAACCTTTGTCAATGTGCATAAAGGAATGTTTGCAGATTTTGACATGCTTAATTTGTTTATTCTGACCACTTACCTAGTCACATTTATTCTTCTCTCTTGATGGTAGCTATGTTACAGTGAAGTTTCCCAGCTACTCTGCACTGAAGGATTCATTCCAATCATCTAGTTAAGTACCTGGCATAGTATTCCAGATTGTCATAAATATCAAGTTTCTGTTCTCCAGCTGTGTTTTCAAAGGGTCAGTTACATTAAAAGTCACGCAGCCTTTATAATTTTTAAAGTTTATGAAAAGTTTCTATTTTTATTTCTACTCTGTCCTGGGTCCAGCCAGGACAGAGTTAATTTTTGCAGTAGGAAGGAGCATGGTTAGTATTTGGAGGTTATTCTGCAACACCTCATGTCATTTTCCAGGGATAGACGAAGGCATTGCATGACATTGAGGAGGGAGTGGTCAGGTATTTTTGAGGGTTTCCATGGAGGAGTGTGAGCAATCACATGTGACTTTGGGGTTTTTTTTGTCTTTTTTTCTTATGCTAATACTGTTATTAGTATTGTTGCTATTACTGTTTTTTATCTTGTTGCTGTTTCCAGTAAATTGTTCTTATCTTAACCCATGGTCTTCATCATTTGTGCCTCCAGTTCTACTCTCCAGCCTGGCATGGTGGGAGGTGGGGGGGAAAAGAGGGAGTTATTTATTAATATGGTTTGGAGGGTTTCAGTGGGAATACTAAATTGGGGAATACCAAATTGGGGAATACCATTCCTAAACCACGACATAGTAACAGAAGAATTTCCATTCCTAGGTTTACAGGACCAGTAGTTATCCACATTTGGATATCCCCACCATGTTCATAGCTCACCAAAAAACCTGATCCCTTTAAACCTTACTACTGTTATCAGAAAATTAAGCTGATATTTATAACAACAAGTGAACTCAGCTACAAATCCACACAGCCCAGCAAGATATATGCAGTGGTTGCAGTATCTGGAAGCAGCATGGCTATCTTCATAGGATTTGTTAGCTCAGGCACCAAATTGCACAGATAAGTCATATTTCAGTTCTGTGACAGTGTAAGCATCTGCTCAGCCAGAGTTTTTAACTCTATTCTAGAAAATTTCATCAGTCTCTCCTTTTCCTCTTTCTTTCTTACTCAAAAGAGAAAATAGTTTTAACTTCAGATACTCAGGGTTTTGGGTTTTTTTGGATTTTTTTTTGTTTTGTTTTTTCTTTTGACAGAGAATAACAAGACAAAGATTCCTGAATCTTTGCCAACTAGTGCCTCAAGCAGGCACCTATAACTTGAAAGTGAGCTGTCACGAACAAAAAAGTAATGCATATATCCATCAGTGCTAGGCTGCAATAAGGTGCCCCAAATTTAGGGATCAGAAATAAACCAAAAGCAAGCATAGAGGCTACCAAGACTAATAAATGATTTGAACTCCCCAAAATACCTTCAGAGAGGTTAGTAAAACAAGGTCTGAAAATGTATGTGACACCATACTCTTGCTTCTGTAAGCTTACTGTGCCCTCTGTTGATCATTATAATGCTCCTTACAGCTACATGACAAAACATTTTCCCAATGATCTTGTCTTGTTCAGGACACTGTTCTGTCTAATCAATGAAACATAACAGCACAGATAAAGAGCAGGAAATAATACCCTTTCTTTATGATGAGCTTGGAAAAATGCAGAATGAACAGGGAAAACTAAAGGTCTGTTTAATGGTTAAAACCAGCAAATAGTCCCCCCAAAATTCCTACATTCCTTCTAATTTCATAATTCCTGTATGATAACAAATTAGAACAAACAGAATCATTCAAACCTTTTATAGGTAGTCAGTAGCCTGAACAAGACTTTTGATTTGACAAAATGCTCAGAACCAAGGACACCAGGGAACCAGTGGCATCACTGCTTTGACTGAGCAATGCTGAAGAATTTGTAATATAACGGAACTGAAAATAATTTACACACACACTCCGGTATTGTTACAGACATAAAAATACAACTGGAATATAATTCCTATGCCTCAGGTCCATGGTCTAAATATCATGTTCACTTATCCACATTGAAATGGCCACTAGTGATGCTACAAGCTTGGGTTTATTTTCTTTTTTCTAGAAGTACTTTGGATGGGAAAAAGGAATCTTAACAGCTCTCCGGTGTATTCCCACACCTATTAAGTTTCCCTGAAGAAGTAAAGAGGATGACAATTTCACTTCTACTTACTCCACCATCAGGCACACAATTTTCTCCTAGGCATGCTAGAAAATAATTAAAATCGAAGCACATCCCTTTCTAAAAGTATTTACAGAATCTTGATTGTTACCTAACAGCTTCTGCCAGTTTTTTAAACAGCTCAAAGTCTGAACACCAACCTTTGGTTGAATTTCTTATATGTTGAGTTAGAGTGTCCCTCTTTGTTCATGCTGAACAATGACTACAAATGCAAGAGCCCCTGTTCCACCTCCCCACCAGAAACTCTGCTGGTGGTAGTCCACACACAAACCGTGGTGGCTGATACACTGTAGAAGACTCCATTACCATTATTAAAAAAGCTGCCTGAAAATCTCCATTCCTCTTCTGAAATATCTCTGGGGGGAAGGGTAGATCAGACCACTATCACTAAAATGCTGACATTCAAAGTTCTGTGAATATATTTCAGAAATTAGCTTCATAAAGGAATAAAGACATTCTGTATGCTGTTGAAGATGTATTCCTTTGCTGTCATCTAGTGCTAACACTTCCTTTTGGATCTGTCTTACAAAACTTCTTGTAACTGATGTCTTACATGCATCTTACCTTTTGCTGGAAGACTTTGCTTTTTGTGGGTCGATGTTTTGCTTTATCTTCCACAGTATTCTGTTGTGAACTTTGTATTTACCCTATAGGGTATATTTCCTCTAACTGTTTGGTTTGAGGTTTTTTTAAAGAACATATTTCTGAGACTGTCTTCTGCTATGCTGTCATCTTGCAGATATTTATTTACAATTACATGAATCTTCAACTTGGGTATGGAATCTGCTGAGTCTAAATTACTGCATGCTGATGATAAAATGATACTTCTTTTGCCAACATCTGTTCCTGTAGCCTATTAGATTTTATCAGTCTTATGTCAATTCGTATCCTTTCACAGTATCTCTAACGCTTGAAGCAAAATCTTCCTTTTTCCACAAAATTCTATCCCTTTCAGATAGATTGGGTTTTTTTTCCCCTATGAACATTTATTAGTGTTTTTCTCTTTTTGCTGACCAGATATTTTTCATATTGTAGTTACGAAGTTCCTTTCTCTAGAGGTTTCCATTTAGCCTTTCTCATGACTGCAAAACCAAAAACCCTCTCATCAGTCCAAAGCAAGAAGATCAAACGTGATGGAAACACTTTCACTGCCCCAAAAGCCCTGGACACTGCCACTGTGCATGTAAGGATAAAAAGTTTGTTGATGCATTTTCAATTTTGGAAAAGACTTACTGTTTCTCAAAATGGTCCCTCATGCAACAGTTTATTGAACTAGGCATCCCAAAAGGCTGAAGAGACAATAATATATGCATCAATTACATTTCTAGAGTACAATTGTTGCCATATAGTCAAAAGGACTTTGAAATGAGGAAGTAGAGAGCTGAACACATAAAATGTATCACCTGATGTATCATCTAATAAAAAGCAGACAACTAAAATACCCATTTTTGGTATTTTACAGCAAAAGTTGTATAGGATTTGGAATATATACCACATTATTACGGAGGCCAAACCACAGTTCTTCGTTCTCAATCTGACTACCAGCTCAATAAATGTTATCAAGAAAATGTCAGATTAATTATATTTAGTTCAGCCATGTGCTTGTGAGAACTAATTTCTAACCTCAAGTTTTTAAAAGTGCCCGTTCATATTTTATGTTTAAATAGGAATTTGTACACACAAAATGACATTACCAGTTCTCCCTGTATGGCCACATGCAGATTCCAAAAGATCAGAAGCATTTGCACAATATCCTCCTAGAACCAAGAGGTATGAGAACAAACTGACCTTAATCCATCTGAATAATGCTGAACACATATAAAAAAGAATACATCTTTATTTGGAAACTTGGAGAGATTACAAAACCTTGGCTATAGGCCTCATAGCCAAAAGTACTGCACTGCCCCCCAGTCTGCAGTCAATACCTTAGTTTTAAGAAGTGTGTAACAGTGTCTTCTGGAAAACCATCTTTGCATTGAGTAGGCAGCTTGAACAATATGTATTCCAAACGACATTATGTCATTTAAGCCTAGAGAGAAATACCAGTGCTTTGGACACAGAAATCAAGCCCACTGCTGTCCTAATACTGTGATTAATGCTGTGAGCTACACCCTGCCTAGCCTTCCTAATCTCTGGGCTTTCTAATTTATAGCAGAGATGGATAGGCTATCAGTAGGGAATTATGAGGATTACTAGCTGTTTATCTCTCCTTTGCAGAGACACTTTGCTGCTTATAGAATTACCATAAACCCTCCAGCTACAGTGCCACTTCTATACTTATCCAGAAGTCTAGATACCTATTGGGCACAAAATGTTTTGATAGTCAATATATTAGAAAATGTTGGACTTGATGGATGTTTTTGTTTTTTTTTTTGGTAAATGATTTGAATATACTGTCAAGACCTGTCATGTTACTTCAGTGGTAATTTGTCTGCAGGTTATCTTGCATTCCCTTGAAATCCAGTGCTGTGATCTTGTCTACACTAATTAGAGTTCAGCATTAACGCTTGGAGGTTGCCCTCAAGCATCACCACAGGTGAAGCCATTAAACATGCATGCCAAGCCATCTCTGCACTTGCAGCAAGTTATGTAACTCATTTCAAAAGACTTCAGCTTTATGGTCACCAGGAATGTTACTGACTTACCTGCTATCTAAAACTTAAGGGCTTTCTCAGTGCTTCTACAGAAGTCCTTGTGCTGTGGAGCACAAGTTTCCTTTTGGGGTGAAACTAATCAAAGAGTGTGATGGGAAATAGGTGTGCTACTTGTTTCAGTTTCCTGACAAAGGAATAAAGGATGAGACCCTATAATATTTACTTTCCACTAACTTAAAAATCTGAATCTGTACAGAAAAACTTTGTCCTTTAGAAGAAAATTTATGAATGAGAAACATCAATAAGATAAATACTAACCAATGTACACCACATTTTTAATAATTGCAAGTGTCCTCCAATGATCCCCTTTAAATGTGGACTGCATTTATAGATAGGATATTTACAGCCAGGGTATCTCTGTAACCACACAACAATTAAGTGACCATTTGAGCACCAACATTCAGCTAAATTGTACATATCTCATGCTGCTTAGATTTAAATTTTAGCCTATATATAGCTTTACATAACCATATTCTTATGAAACTCCTCACAATTTCCCATTGTTCTTAAACTCTATTGTACTTCTTAACCAGCCTGCTAACCAGACCTTAAGAACACTTAATTTAAAAGTTCTGAGGCTCTAATTCTATGCATACATATTTATAAACATATTGAAAAGATGTGCCACAGAAAGCTGTTTCCCTCCAAGTCACAACGTATCATCTTTGTCATTGTACAGTCATTTGTATTTGTCTATGCTCACTTTATATTCGAAGACTGTAACCAAAAAAAATGTTTAAACATCATCTTTGGATAAAATAAGGACTCATTTATTCTCTACATTATCTTCATTCACTTGTTTCTTATATCTACACATATCTTTCGAAAACTTGATTTTGTAAGACTTAAAAATCCCCTAAAATCAACCAAATCCAAACCACTTCATAACTGAATTCCTTTCAAACGTTATAAAATGTACCAGCAAATAAAACACACAGGTGTAGTCATACAGGCCCTTCCTTCAAGGTATCATGAAGCAAAAATACAATCACCAAAGGAGAGGACCACTCTCTCTAGGGACCAGCCAATCTGACAGCCCAGTCTCAGCTCACATT
Organism: Nicator chloris; assembly: GCA_013400495.1. Lineage (NCBI taxonomy): Eukaryota > Metazoa > Chordata > Aves > Passeriformes > Pycnonotidae > Nicator > Nicator chloris. Next base: position 36,144 of record WAAE01022720.1, read on the forward strand.
TATGCAACCGTGTCATGCAAACCTTTAAGGTTTTATCTCATCTTTTAATCTCTAGTCAGTGCCACAGTATGTATAAACCAGCCAAGATTCATTCCTATTTTCCTGTTTTTCTAAGTACTTCCTCAGTCATCTTCTGCAGCACAGGACCTCAACTGCCTGCTAGGACAATCTCATCTCACCTAGCTATCTCCCTTCAATCACAGTGGCTTTGCACACAGAATCACAGAATTTCTAGGTTGGAAGAGACCTTCAAGATCATCGAGTCCAACCATGTTCTTACACCTCAACTAGATCATGGCACCACGTGCCACATCCAGTCTTTAAAAAGACAAAGATCCTTTGATCTTTCCTCTTCTCTGAACTTGAAGTATAGCCTCCAAGGGAAACAAATCATTGAATAAAGTCGTTTAGCTGAAGAGAAGGGTATCTACATAGAATTTAACAACAGAGACAGGCGACAATACTAATTCCCCAGTCCAGTCTCTCACTCTATGAGAGCCTGCTAACAGAAAGGGAACCATGAGCAAACCTGTCCTCTGTTTCAAGGTCAGTGAATGTTAAGTCCATGCCTCATTGTGCTGTCCTGTCCTATAAGCAGGATGAAATCAACTCACTTTCTTCTGTCCTGGGTTTGTTGGCTTTTCTGGCAGGTCATGCTAAAAACATACAACATTATTTGGATTTGTCAAGGCATTGGCAATCCAGACAGAGAAAGGCAGAATTGGGAACCTTTCCAACATGTTCTTGAAATCTAATAGCAAGTTTACATAACATGTGAGACTCTTGACTTAAAAATGGGTCATCTAAACAAGTCTGTGTTAATGTATGAAACACGGGTAAGTCGTGTTATCAATACAACTCACACATTTCTCAAGTGTCCATCATCCTGGTCCCACTAGAACTGTTCTGGTCAGTTCTGATGTACATATGGCCAACTCTTATTCCTCCTATTCCCCTGCTGACTGCTCCACAACAGACTGTATTCCAGGGAGACACAGCCTGTATTACCAAGGGACAACAGCATTGCTTCACCTCTCAGAAAACAAGCCACAATTCCTTTGTGCCCCAGAAATTTGCTGCTGACAGCTGCAGCAGAACAGTCTCCAGCCTCGCTAGCTCTGCTGCACTGGTGAGTACACGGGCAAGCGTGAAGCCATGCACATCCCTTCCAGATCACCTCTCTGCTGTGGATGAATGCTTGCACACAAGGACGATTTAATGTCTGGATAGTGAGGAGAGAGGCGTACATCTGGCTATTTGAGTTTTGATGTCCACATTATTTGTTTGGTTTTTGCTTTCATTAGCTTTGCTGCATATATTGCTTCAATTAATTGTGCGGGCTTCTCTCTTCTTAAATGACAACATACATTAAATTACAAAGACATTTAAGAAATATAGATCCTAAAACCAAAATAAGGATACTAAATACTATTCCACTGAAACACCCTATGGAGTATATTTCACTTCAGAGGGAATATTACGTATGGTTAACATCATTGCACTAGGAGATGGTAAATTTTATCCCAGTACTATTCACCTATTTTATTCACATGTGGAACACTAACATAGATCAAGTAATGCATTTGGGTGTGTTGGTATTCTTTGCATTTTATGTAGCTTCTTTCTTATCTGTGAAAACCTGGAAACATAAGTTCTTGCTAGGATATGTCTGTAAAGAGTAAACTCTGGTCATAGACAAAAAAATGATCAGGCAGCCTAATGCACAATTAATTTCTGCACATTATTCTTGTCTAGGACATGGTGTTAAGCTCTACTGAAGGGCAGTCCAGCGACCAATCTGTGTGTCAGTCAATAGAGAGTTTCTTCGGTTTGGTGTTGTTTATGGATTTCTTCAAAGAAAAAACACTGAAGATAAATTAATTCACTTGCACTCCCCATGAGGCAGAACAATACCTGCTTGCACGTAAAACACAAATTCAGTCTCTGACGGTGTTAAGGAAACTTGTGCAGTTTACAGGATGTAGCACATTGCTAACCTACAGCAGTGGCACTACTTTTACATCAGAAGAGTTTAAAACCTACTGCAAATAAGAACATAGTTTGTGACATTTTTTAAACAGTAAATCATTTCCATTAAGAAAGTGTTAAAAATTACTTATTTTGCTATCTTAGAGAATGAAAGGATATTCAAGTAGATTACTCTAAGTTCATGCTTTTCATCCAAACTGAATTTTTTTGTTTAACAGTGAAGACAGACTATGCTGTCTTCACTGTAACCAATTTGTCATTGCAAAGAAATTCCTCCTGTGTTTTCAAAACCCCATAAAAGTAAAGGTGTCTTTGAAAAAGAAAATTAACAGCAGGGTGTGACTGGCTAATGAAGTAGGGGCCTTGTCATGGCAGGAATACAAGTGCCTGTGGTTCTCTTACACATTTACAAGCTCCTTTCCATTATGAAAAATGTCTGCCATTACTAATTTTTTCTCATTATTTGCACAGGATTGGAAATGAGGCACTGTCAATATGAAAGGAATTCACAGAGACACCTTCCTATTATTCTGCCAGCCTATACCACAACACTGTCCATTTTATTTATTACTTTGCTGAGCAGGTCTTTCCAAAACAAGCAAGCCGGTTGAATTACCCTCAAGCAGTTGCCAAAATGATGATTAATACTATTAGAAACTAGTGCTTCTCATAAAACAGAGACATAAAACAGATTTCCTTTGACATGAGCTGCAAAAATCCCTCCTTGGCTCAGATGCTAGACACTGCTTGAAGAACATCACCTGGCTCTGATGGTAAAGTTCATGCACTGATCCTTCCCAGTTGAGGCCACCATGTAGCTATTCTTACCTTCAGATTACCAACAAATTCTGGCAGGGATAATGTCTTTCTAGAAATACCTGCACGCTGCTAAAACACACTCAGCACATATTATTCATGACTTACTTCCTTTAAATCCTTTTCCTTCCTTCCCCCAACACCCACAGCACACCTCCTCCCCACACCTCCTCTCTTAACTTCTTTAGTTAAAAGTTTGTAGACAAAAAGCAGACTAAGTAAAGTTTTATACTTAAAATGAAAGGTCCAGCACTGTAGTGATACAGAGTATCACACACCTATGACAGATAGGAAGGAAAGGAGTTACATTTCCTCCTCACAAGTTTCCAGGTCTTACAGATGCAACTCAAAGACTGAATCTAAGACTAAGAGACAATTTTATCTATCAAAGAGTGACACAGTCATCAAGGAAGAAAATATCCTAAAAAATGAGCTATTTCTTACTGGATGATATTCAGGACAGTCAGGTTAAATGAGGCATAAACTGTAATCAAAATTGCAACCACCAAGCTGGAATGACTGGCAAAGAAAATGAAGACAGGAATGCTCTTCTGGGGTGAGAATAATGCACACTGAATACAGCAGCAGTGAGAAGACTAAAACCTATCTAATGCCGATTATATAATGCTGTAGAGTCAATCACAAAAGAAAGCTTTCTTACAGTTGGAAGCATTCATCTTCAGGGGCACACTCAGCTGAAGCAGAAGAGCAAGCCCTTCCAACTCTGCGAGTTGCTCTATGGCACCTGCAGTGTTACCTGCTCCTGGTGGGATTTTGAAAGGAAGATTAGTGTTGTGGGTTCACCCTGGCTGGCCACTAAGTACCACACAGCCACTTGCTCACTCCCCTTGTTCACACCCCCAGGTGAGGAGCAGAATTGAAAACAAAATCTAAACCTCAGGGGTTAGATAAGAAAAAAATCAATAAACAAAATACAATATCAATAATAACAATAATAGGAATGATAATTTACTAGTAATTATATCATTATACGAAAATAATGTTATACTAATACCAAAACCAGCAATAATGAGAATTTTAATGATAAGAAGAGGGAGAGAGAGTAACTGAACCCAAGGGAAATATGTGATGCACAATACAACTGCTCACTACCCACTGACTAGTATTAATCACATCCCTGAATCACAGTGAGTATCTTCTGGCCAACTCCCTCCCTGTTTGTATACTGGGCACAACATTCTATGGCATGGAACACCCCTTTTGCAGGTTGGGTCAGCTGTCCTGGCTGTGCTCCCTCCCAGGTTATTGTGCAGGTCCTCACTAGCAGAGCATGAGACACTCAAAAGCCCTTGACCAGGTGTCAGCACCACACAAAAACAGTTTGTTATTATTCTCATACTAAATCCAACGCCACAGCACTGTACCAGCTACAAAGAACAAAACGGACTCTGTTGCACCAAAACCAGGACATCTAAGTAACAGGCTGGCAGGAAATGGAAAAGGCATCTGCAAGAATAAATATAGATAGCTTTTATTTTATTTGAGCTCTCAGCTATGCTTGGTATTGCTTACCAAGGTATTAAATGTAGAAAAAGTAAACAAACACATTCTGCAAAGCTGCTGTGCAGCTTTATCATCATGTTAAACAAAAATTTATGTGCCCTAATAAAGCTGATCCCTTTATAGTAGGATTTTGTTTCAGAACTGTTTATCAATGAAAAAAAATCAGTATATTAGACTCAGAATGATAACGTATCAGATTTTTGTGATACTTACAATCAAGTATGAATGACACATAGCAAGAACATCAGCTACTCATGAAGCTCATGTTAATATTACACTCAGTACTTAGAATACATCCACCACATAGCCAGCTTTCTTTAACTAGGGCTAGAGAATTCAGAAGTGGAAAATCTGTCAAAGCTTTTTCATTTTCTTTTGTCAACACCTGCCAAATTTTTATTCTTTTATGTATACAAATTATGCTAAGAAAGGGTATCCTGTATTTTTATTTCTCTTCCCATAAAATCTGGTTAAAAGCAATGGGATGAAGTATGCAAATGACACATTGCAAGAGAAGATGCCTGTACCACAGGGTGCTGTGGGATTCTGTGATATTCATGTTTCTGCATAACTTAATTTATCCATTAGCAGATAAATAGGAACTGTTAATACTCAGGAGATGTTTGCTCAGGAAGTTTGAGTGGCCTAGGTTGTTCTGGTCCACTAATGGAGAAAGCATTGTTCAATTCCTCCTCTTACACAACAGACAGTGTCTCCTGGGTACCACTGAGGCCACTCTGTGATGCTCCAGCAGTAAAACTGCCTTGAATTAAATTATCCTGTAATTAGGAATTACTCTGGCCAGGGAAAAAAACTTCAATATAAAGCAGGGGCAGTGAAACAGCCCCTTTTCTCCTCCCCCTTGTGCTCCTGCAGATGGAGAACCACTCTTGGGTACTTGTATATTGTGCCAAAAGACAATGCACCCACAGGCAGAGGGCAGACCTTATGATCCTCCAAGGTGTTGCATGGGATTGGGCTGACTTCTGGTAAATCAGTCACAGAAAGACTAAACTGGTTCCTATTTATCATGGTGCTGTCCATGCATGTCTTTAATGGTTAAAGAAAGGCTGCTCTGCGAGATTCTAATCTCCACAGAACCTCACATTCTGTTCCTGTCAGAAAGATGTCCATGATCAGCATGAAGGTTTCAATAGCAGAGAAGGATCTAGTTTTGCATAAACATTAAGTCAAGTGTTGTGCACCTTTGAGAAACATACATATTTGCAGAGAAAGAAAGAAAG
>WAAE01022721.1:0-50246 GCA_013400495.1 Nicator chloris
TGTGGCCTTGGGTGGATCCCATCCAGGCCTGTGTGTCTAAGAGGTGTAGCAGGTCACTGATCATTTCTCCTTGGATTATGGGGGCTTTGTTTTGCTCCCTGTCATCCAGCTCAAGAGATTGGGTACATGTAGACCAAGTGGTCTTACCATTAAAGAATCAGGCAAAGAAGTACCTCAGTCTTTTCCTCATCCTTTGTCCCTTTATTTTTCCCCTGCATCCACTGAAAGATGAGCATTCTCTTTAGCCCTCCTTTTGTTGCCAGTGTATTTATAGAAACATTTTTTATTGTCTTTTACAGCAGTAGGCAGATTAAGTTCACATTGGGCCTTGGCCCTTCTAATTTTCTCCCTGCATAACCTCCCAACATCCTTGTATGTCACACTGAGGTGTGAAGGGATTAAGTTGAAAGGCCTAGTTAACACAGAAGTGGCACTGGTGACAGAATTAAGTGCTAATGATATATAACAAAATAGTATTACATGAAATAGGATCTTTTTCACCCAGTTTTTTGATTCTGTCTGATTGAACTAGTAGAAGAAAATGAAAAACTATCCATCAATCAGAGGTCTGGCTGGGTCAGACACTTTGGTCAAGCAATGTGAGCAATTCCACCTACCTGCACTATAATTTACTGCAAAATTAATGCCATAACATGCAAAGCCATTGTTTGATAAAGGTAATTCTTAACCTCAGGAAAAAAAAAAAAAAGCAGAATTTGTTTCATTCTCTCTCTCCCTTTTTTTTCCCCCCCACCCTTTTTTTGCTATCCTGACAAGATGAAACCTTTGTAATAATGGGGGGGTTGAGGATGAGTCACTTCTAATGATTGAAAAAAGGACCACAAGCAGGATTTTACAGACTTTCTCAATCACTGATAAACCAAGATACACTAAGAAAAAAAGACACAACAAGGTATTAGTTTTTGTTAAATTTTTTCTGCTTCTTTACAATAGAATGAAATCGAGGCTTAGTTGGAAGAAAAAGTTTTGATATACACTACTTTCTATGAGAATTTTCAGGACAGCTTATTCTTAACCAGGCTACAATACAATAATTCACCAATTCATGGTCTTAATTGCACTGTTGCAAGGTAGGGAGACTGATGGCATATTCTTATTTTTAAAGTGTTTAAAATTATAGTTTGTTATAAAACAGGTCACTTATGTCTGGTATTTGATTGGCCTTGATTGCTTCGGAAAATTAAATTGTTACTGGGACTGTGAGGGTGTTCTAAGGTTTTCATTAAGTATCATACAGACCTACAGCTTCATCAGAAGCTGAGTGGAAATGTAAAAATTCCCCAATGCCTCTAGAATTCACAGCAAAACCACACAAACTCTGTTGTGAACCTCATGATGGTCATTCTCCCGAGGGAGAAGGTGAGTGGCACAGAAAGGATTTTTCCTCTCCTAGAGACTCGTAGATATTCCTCCAGCTGCACCTTTCATTTATTCCTTCCTCTGCTGTTCTGGTGCGTGGTGCTTTCTGCTGTGCAATGTGAAGAGGAGCAAAATCTCATAAAACTCTAGAGAGCAAGAAAAGGAAAGAGCATCTCTCACCTATCAGTTGCTCTTTCTCTTGGTGTGCCTCATGAATAGTTCGAAAGATGTTGAAACAGTTGAGATTATTTACCTGCTCTCTATTCCACCACTTCATTCCTCCATCTCTTTTTCATACATATAGTGAAACTGACACCTGGGATAACAGGAGGAGGTAGAGTTGTTCCTTGCAGAGGATTTACCCATGTTGTGTGCTGTTTGGGATTGCCTGAATGAGAATAGATTTAGGAGATGGAGACTCTGACTAGAATGAATCTGAACAGGAAACAAAGGAGTAGGGAGCAAGTGCTGCAACTATGAAGCAGCTCCAGATGGGTTGCTGCAATACAGGATTTCAGATTTTTTTCATTATGAGTCTATTTACTTTGCAAGATATTCAAATACTGAAATAGAACTCTTGTTTTAGTTTTGTCATTTATGTAAACTGATTTTAGGAGAAAAAGAAGTACACTGAAGACCAGGAGCTAAATCAGGAGTGTTAATATAATTGCCAGATGACTTTCCAGGATAAAAGGCAAAAAGTACAGATAACATACCACTAATCAATTAGAAAATAATTTATGATAGTTTTGCATTTTAATGCAGGTGAGGCAACCATACACAGTAGTAATGTGATTTATATTTCGAAAAATATCTCAGTAAAAAAATATAAAATGGAAAAAATACCGCAAAGATATTGCCATTGCCATGACTTTCTTTCCTGTATTGCTTCTTTTGAAACTTACACTGAGGTGTTGCAGGCTGCAATATCTGATGACCTGCATAAACTTGTATAGCAGCCACTGCAGTGGTGTGATTCTATTATCCAGACTTCACAACTTACCTGCTGGGAACTTCCAAGAAATGATGTTATAGTACAAGCAATTCAGTTTTTGTTGTGGCTTTCCTACAAATATGATTGTGGGAACCTTTAAGCATACAGTCTCCACCTGTGAGTGTGTATACATGGAATTGCACCTGAAATTGGGTACCTGCAAACACCTGCAGAACTAAGAATAGTTTTCATTTTATCTAACTAAGCCTTTCTGTCATCTAACACCCACATGCTGAGTGCCCTAAAAGTTTGCTGCCACAAAGCTTGTCTGGAGCTGCTTAAGAAGACACGAGCACAAGATTTTGATTTGCATTCCTGAACTTTGCAGAGTCTGGACAGAACTTTCAGCAAGTGTATCTTAACAGCCTCACATGGTTATTACATTTCAGTGATTTAAGGGGTACGTGTGGCTCTCACCAGTTTTTGCTGGTATAGTATCCTGGTCTATATCTGCTTTTTTTTTTGGGATAGCATCATGGAGCAGGGATCATGCAGTTACCTAGTGAAGCACCAGTCAAAAGTCCTTGCCAAAATTCCCTGGGGTAGTTTAGGAAAAGTATCAAATCCACCCTGTGCTGTCCCCAGCAGGCAGGTACAAGTACAGGTGTTGGAAACCCCTCTTGGAGGTGCCACGCTGCCATTTGCAGGGTTCAAAAGAAGTTTTGTCTTTCACAAGAGCTTTCACCCACGCAGTCCCCATTGCAGGGTAAGCTTCTTGCTTTTAGCTAATGCCTATTTCATCTGCTGTAAAGACACACATGAAGAAAGGGCTGGCATTAGCCACATATCCATAAAAGCTGAGCAGCCAAGAGTATTATCTTTATTCAGAAGAAGTATAGCACTTTTAAGGTTCAGAAACATATATAAAAATTGGGTTCTGAAATGGTCATTTTTCCCCTCTGCTATGCCATTATAGCGATCAGCCAAGCTTCTGTAAGGTAAATACTTTTGGAAAATAAGTGGAAATTTGCTGCAAATCAGTCCCTTTTGTGCATGGCCACAGGAGCATGTTGAAATGTTTGGACACTAATACCCATTCATTTTCTTGGCTCCATAAATAAAAGCCGCCAGCTATGTGGCGGCCGTGAAATGGTATTCTTCAGGACCCAGCAGGAAGCCCCATCCTTATTACCACTGCAGGGGGCAGGACAGGCCCAAAATAGCAAGACAACTAAATCAAGACATTTTCAATGTCTAACAAAATGACTGTGGTTTAGAGAGAAGCAAAAGGTTGGAAAAAATTGGACAGCTTTTATACTTAGCATAATACCTTTGTTAAAAGAGTTCAGATAAGAAGATCAGATCTCCAAAAAAAAAACCTCCCCAAAAACACACACATAAGCATATTTCTGAATATCATTTAAAATATGCAAAGACCTGATGGAACTGGAGACTGAGCACGGTGCTATCTGAAAGGACATCTTGCTCAAGTCATATTTTCCAAATGGCAGCCCATGGATCCTAGTAAATAGTGTCTTCTGGCAATATTGTTGTTTTTTAGGTTTTGATGGAACCAAAAGGTTTGAAAAGAGACACTGGAAATTTGTCAGTAAAATTTGAAATCTCTTTTGGTCCACAAAAATTGTAAAAATACTACAATACTTACATGGAGGAAAGGTTTTGGATTAAACCCTTCATTTTTTTCTACAGGTTTACTTAATTTTTATGGTTTTTCTATACCAGGCAATATGATCCTAGATTTTGACATAAAAACATCCTGAAGGGTCTCAGTCAAAATATATATGGTGGTGTAAATTGCTGTTTTACATAGCTGAGCTATGCTGATCTAGGAAAATAAAGTAGTTTTAAAACTGGGCTTCAGTTAAATGGGGTATTTTAAGTGTCCAGCAAATCAGTTCAGGGCATATTTTGTGTAAGGTAATAAAAGATTAGACTGTTGAGGTTTTAATGAATTCACAGTTCATTGCTGTACTCCAAAACCAGTTTCATTCTCTACAACCACACCACTAAAATAGATATGGGAGAAATGTTATTTTTATTTTAATTTTATTCTTTTGTGATTCTGATTATAAATTTGCTTAAACAAAGTTGAAGTAAGGATATGCCTGACATTCACATTTCGGTGATGCATATACATGGGTATATACCTATAAGTTTATATTTATACTTGCAAGTTTCCACACATTTTGGGGAATTAAAACAGATACTTGGAATGTCTCATTATAGAAGGAAATATTCAGTGTTAGTGTCATTTTACCTGAACATTAAATTTACTTGCACTGCAGAGGAGAAATTATTAAGGTACAAAATGTCAGAGAGAGATTAATTCAGTGTATTACTGAGTATTGTCTTGTAGACTAGCCAAGGGCTTTTGATAATAAAAATAAAGCCTGAAAATGAAAAAGGGGGACCCACAGTGACAGTTCAGTGCTGTTTCCATCTTCACTAGGACTTGAGACTTCCACCAAGATCAAACTCTGTGACCATTCCAACTTTTTAAATGTTGGCTTTCCTAGCTCCACTCTGGAGTAATCCAGACTGTCCAGGGAAGTTTGTATACATGAAAGGAAGGGCTCATAATAGATTCTTTCCTTACAAGCATAAGAGAGAGAACTGATTTGCTCTATGTGGCTCAAGAAATTCCAGTCTGAAGAGTAAAACCATGGTTTATGCAAAAAAAACCCCCTTGAATGGTCATGTGCAAGAGATTCAGGCAAGAATCCTTATTCTTAGACATAGGCACATGTAGTGGCTGATACAATCAGAGCTCTGCTACAAATAAGGACTCCAGAAATAAGAAAAATGAAGTCTATTTGTTGTCTTTTCTGCAGTAATTGAAAGAAGCATTAAGGGGACAATCCTGGTTGTAGCTGGTAAAGACACAAGGAAGTTCCAAAGGTGTCGTAATGGATGTGGAACCCAGCGTGCTCCATCCTGTAAGATCTCAGCACCATTTTTGTTTCACCTCCTGCCTGAGTGGCTTAGGTTTTATGCAAAGGGCAAGTTGTGCATGCAGAGCGGTGGTGACCATAAACCCAATCCCCATGCACTGGAGCACAGGTGGCCTTGTGCTTCCCATCACACCAGTAACTTCAGGCACACCTTTGGGGCACTGAAGTGACCCAGATACTTAAGGCTGCTGGCTGCCCAGCTGTACCAGTCACCTTCCTGACCTCCCAGGCTGAAAAAGCAAAGGATCAACCAGTCTACAAAAGAAAATGCAGCAAAGGATACACTGGTGTCAGGACTATCATTATCATAATTGACACTACTGAAATAATTCAGACATTAAGCCTGTAATCCCTGCTGCTGTTTGTATCTGCTTCATTTAAAAGTTACAAGGCCAAAATTCATTGAAAGCAGTGGAGGTAGGGGGAAAACCACCCATTCACTTATTTCCATTTTGGCCTGCTGAGTGCCTGAAAAAACCTTGCCAAATTCTTTGAAAGCTTGTGTTTTGCAAAATGAATTCCAAAATAATTAACATTGGAAGTATGACTTAACAAACTTACATTTGATACATGGTAGGAATAATACTTGGAACACCTTTCTTATGCTGAGCCTTTTATGACTCAGACTTTAATGATCCTAATAAACATTAGCTTACCTAATAAAAGCTCTAGTATTTTGGAGCTGGTGCACAGTATGCTAACTGCATCTGGTGTCAACTGGAGCTAATTAATATTTTTATAGGTGTCTTCTCTCCACTGTGGTTTAAGCAGAAATATTGTGGGGTGCTTACATCAAAGCTGGAGGCAATTGAGAGCTGTGCCTGCTTCCCAGGCTGAACTGATAGCAAGTAGACCAATTTTTATAGGATTGTAAAAGCTGACTGTGGCTGGGGTTCATGCAGAGAAGCACTTTTCCCTGTAGCTCTCACAATTCAGCATTAATGCTCGTGGCTCGTTTGCTGCGAGGTGGCTGGTGAGATGGATGGAGGGACAGCGGACAGATAAACTGGCAAATAGTTCTGCCTAGACTTAGACAAAGCACACAGTGACCCAGACAAACCACACTTTTTTTTTTTTCTCTCCCCCTCCTTCTAAAGGCTTTAAAAATGTGCTCTATCAAGCATTTACTTGTGGCGCAGATAAGATTTATCTAACAAGACTGGGCTAAAATGAAGAAGAAAGATGAAATAGCACAAGCAGTGCTAATATGTGTTTTGAAGCGTACCAATCGGCCAGTGCAATGTCACAGCCCTGGGCTACATTTGCAAGTGGTCGAGCATCTCCTTTTTAAAAGGTTAACCTACAAAGAGCACACAAGCCCCTCTCTATGAATATGGGCAAACACCCAGGGAGCTCCACAACAATAAGAAAATAATGACATCAACCTGACCATGCTTAAGTACATAACATGCTGAAGGTTCACGGTTGTGTGGCCTGGAACAATAAAGGAAAAATAAAGAAGCCTGCTTGGTAGGCCCCAGCTGTTATTAGCCATGCTGTGAGATCAAGGGAAGGTATGATATGGGCTGCCATTTCAATTGAGACCAGGTTAATCTCTCAATTTGTGGAAAAGAAAAACTAAAAAAAAAAAAAAAAAGAAAAAACAGGCAGGGAGAGAAAGCAGTCTTCACTCCACAGTGCTACATATGGGAGAAATAACAATATCCTTATTTACATAATCTGTCTTTAACCCTTTCCTAATAGAGACTTAATTTCCTAAGAATCACAAACTGCAGATTTAATTTTCCTGCCCCCCAAAATGAAATATCAAACCTTTGTTAATCATTTCCCGTTGGTGCTGCCATCGTTTGTGGCTGACATCCAATGCTGCTGAGGCTTACCCAGGGGCAACCTCTGGTTGCTGCTGGAGGATCAGAACTGGATGTAAAGACCTATGGACACCTCTGGTTTTTCTAGCACTGGATAAGTAATTTAAAATTTGTACTATCATTTACAGGCATGAAATATGGCAGATCATACTGAGCACTTTTACCAATGCTCTCAATGAATACAGTGCATCAAGTGAAAAATAGTCCTGTTTTGTGTGGCAGTGGTGTGTGGAGGCAATGTGGGGCTTGCTCTCAGAGATGGTTTTCTTGTGTAAGAGCTTGTATTGATGGAAGCAGTGAGGGGAGTCCAGACTCCTCCAAGGTCATCCTCCAGCCTCTCTCCCTGGGACCCAGGTCGAGGCAGGATTTCCTCAGGTCCCTGCAGACTTGGAAAACTGAAGTGGAATTGCTTTAAGATTGCAATTTATGAAATAATATCCTGGAGGTCCTGCGTTTTCCTGTTTGTAGTTCGTGATGTGTAAGGCAGTGTGTGTGCACAGCCCATGAGGCTGCTGTAGATGTTTAACTTCTCCTGAGTGCTGTCCTCTGCATCGGCCCTCTGGAGTCAGGGGACATTGCTCCTTCCTCCAGAGCATCTGAGCATCATGACAGGAGATGAGTTAGGGGAAAAGGGGCCCTGGAGCAAGGGCTGAGGGCACGGTGCTGCTGAGGCTGGGGAGTGGGCAGGGCTCTGGCAGGGAATGCCCAGTGCGTCCCAGGGAGCCCGGGGACTGTGCACAGCCTGCCAGCAGTTAGAAAGTCACTGAGCTGCTGATCCAAGAGTAAGCCTGAGGGAAAGGATCCACTTTGTCAGCACACAAGAGGATTTTGCCCAGCTTTTCACTCTGTTTTCTGTGTTCTTTAATTTTTCTGAGTTTGTTTTCTTATGGAAGAGTTCGTTGGTCTCGTGCCTGGTTTATGCAAAACTCTCCCTGGCTTTTAAAAATATAGCAGTGGGTTCTTGGGTTTGTTTTTTTTTTGAAGAAAAAGATGCAGCAGAGTCATCTCAAAGTCCTGCTTTTCATCATCACAACTACTAAGACTGATTAAAAACTGGTGCTTTATTTTCCAGGTATCCCAATGATTTGAAGGAGTTAAAATACCTGACTGAAGTTGAACAAGGGCAGGGGGAAAATAGGAAGGAAGTGGCAAGACAGAAAATATGTCCCTAAAAGTCCAGGTGAGCAGAATAGCCACCATGCAGTCACTTTTCACTGAGTTTCTGCTATATTCTCTACCATCCTCAAAAGATTGATGCAATTTTAGTAGCTGTATTTATTATTTTCTCTCAGATGAGCACATCTCAGAGTCTTATGACTTCACATTGTAACATTTCATTGCTATTCATGACTTAATCACACTTTTAACTATTTAAACACAAAACAACTTCCATGTCGACCCAAATTAAACTAATTAAAAAAAAACAAAAACAAAGCAAAATAAAATATAAAATAAATAGAACAAATCAAAATTTGTTCCTGGAAGATACCTGGATGGGGTTAGTTTTCTTTTATTAGGATAACCATGGTGTTTCTATTTTGAAGACTATGCCTTTTAAGAAAATCTTGTTGGTATTATAAAGTATAAATTATTGCAGGTAAGGAGCTATATTGATAGGCTTTTAAAGTTACTTGTATTTTATAACTGCAATAATATATATATTTTTTTAATGAATGGTCTTCTGTTATGAAGTGTAGATGGGCAGGATTTGCTTAAAATATTAATGGTGACCAACACCTCTGCATGACAGTTTTTGGTAAAGATGTAAAGATTCTTTAGCTTTTTCATTTTGCCTGAGATCAGTGGCTATGTTAGAACCGAAAAATCTCTATATCCATAGAGAAGTTCTCCTTCTTTCTCTTTCTGCCATATTAATTTTTTTCATGTCAATAAATACTGAAGTTCAAAAGACTTGAAAGCACCTGTTTGTTTCCATTTCTTTTTCAATATTAGATGAATTCATTAAAAATATATTTCTGAAGCTGTAAGGCCAAAGTGGTCAAACAGTGGTTAAAACCAAAATCCTCTTCTTAGGCTCCTGTGAACTCATTTTTTCAGAACTATTCAGCCTGTGTCTCAGATATTCTTTCTGCAGTAAATGTTCTACCTTTCTCAATGGGCTCAGTAGCTCACATCTTTACTGAATTGACAGAGCCAGCTTCATCTTTGCCAGATTTATGCAGCTTTCCTGAGGAAACACTGTGCTCATATCCACTGAGCTCTACGTGGTCTGTGGCTACATCCCCTCCAGTACCCATTGCGTCTGTTCCTCAGAACTTTAAATTCAACACTTTCAGATTATAATGAAAAACTTCCCGATGTAGAGTTTGAATTTTTATTGCCTGTGTTATCAGCAGGGAACATCACAGAGTTCTAGTGCCTGAATGAGTTCTGTGAGTTACCTGTAATGTAAAAAACCCCAGCAGCAGCAGGCATATCACATCCTAATTAACCACGATATTCTTGCACAGATAAAAATAAATCTATAACCCACTTCTTTTCCTGCTTACCAACTCTTGCAGCAAGAAGATGTGGATTTCCACATCCCAGTCCTGGATGTGGAAACATCTGGCATGTCTTCCTTCACCTTTGTAATGTGAGGAATCACTTCTGGATCTCTATTATAAATTTATGTGCAGAGACTCATTAGAAAACATTTCTTTGGTTTTGCTGGCAAATAGTTGCCAGCACACTCTAAATCATATTTTATTCACTGCACTTCACAGCAGTGCAGCCAGGTGTTAAATAATAGTAGAGTTACATCAAATGGCTGGGTGGTTCAATTGGCAGAAGCATCCAAAAGTTCCAGATACTTATCTGGAACCCTGCCAAAGAATGTTGGTCTGGAAAATGAGCTTAAAAAATTATTAAAAATGCTGCTTTATTAAGCAATCACCTTTTTGTGACTTGTAAGGTACCTTAATGTATAGAGGTCTGAGTACCTGAAAATAATTACATAATCTTTAATCAAAGGTACATGTAAAGCAAAGGATTCAGGAATTGTTGACTTTTAATATTAAGTTGCATTGTGTTTCCTGTTCCCATTACAATCAGGAATACTGAGGGGAAAATAATCAATAAAGTAACCTTTAAAAGTATATATCAGAAACTAGGAAAAGTTATCTTATATATTTTAAACAGTTGATTAAATTTTTTCTAACATTAATACATTTTTTATTCTGAGCTTCTCATGTATGCACATAGATGATTTGAAAGGACAGCAAACTGAAAGAAGAGAATACATCAAATTTTGGCAAGCACTGTGTTTTACTGAAAGCAACAAACAGACTTTTATCCATCATTTCTGTACTTATGAGACTTTTGGCTGCATTTAAAGACAAAAGTTCTGGCTTTTCTGAACTTGGGAAAATTCAGGTTCAGTTAGTAGAACACCCCAAATGAGTCCTTGCTTTTGAAATCCATCTAAATTTTCCAGTAGGTGAGTTCAGAACAGAACCCAGATTTATGGAGTATGGGCTTGGAGGTCTCCAGTCTGAATTTTCTTGTAATGAAGTTTTATTCAAGAGCAATGGGGCTACCACGTCCAAATCCTCAGCCTGTGGCTTTTAGGGGGCATTTTTGCTGATGAGTGATTTTAGTCCAAATTTTTTTTTTTTTGCCCTGTTTATACATGTAATGTCTTTGATTATGCTCCCAGAATAAATGGCATATTTCTCATTTCCCTCTGGGAGAGACGATTATTGTAGTGGTGAAAAGAGCGTGATTGCTCCCTGCTCCCCCCTCCCCACATTTTCTCTTTGGGCTTCATGTAAAAATAAGATACCGTTGGTGCTGTGTACAAGTGTGAGACCACCAGCTAATTTTGCATAGCCCACTGAACAGTTAGATGGGAATTGCTCTTCAGGGTGTTCTCTTTGACAATAAACAGAAGCCTCAAGTCTGTGTTTGGCTGCAGTTCAAAAAAATTACTAAGGAATCGTACACACTTATGTATATGAATACAAGCAATTGCACATTCCCATACAGTAAGCTTTGCAACCACAGTTATTAACATTTTAAAATGAGTAAATGCAAATAAAATGACTGAGTAATACATGTTATGTTAAGATCAGCTATATGAAAAGCAAAAGGATTAAAAGTTAATTTCATCCTTTTTAATTCAAGGGACATATAAATGGCATTCTGGGTAGAGTCAACTCCTCTTTTATCAGTCCTTTGATGCTGCTTTCTCACTGATTCAGTTGTTCAAATGCTACCTACATAATAAAATCCTGAGTTAATTTACTAAGATTTTACACCAGTGCAAATGAAAGAAGGGAAAGTGCTAAACAAGGCAATTAGCACTCTGTTTAGTGCACTCCCAAAATAAATGTAGGCAATTTACAATTTGGCAAATGGTACTCTATCCGGATCCAAGTCATTTCAGCCTAAGGGGCTGGGGAAGTTCATTAGGGGTGAAGGGAAGGGTCTTTGTTTTGCTTTGCTTTTTAACTACATGGATATATATACACACATACAAATACACACGTTGCTGTTAAGGTTCCCCCCCTTTCACCGTGCAGCAACAGATGTGACCCCTCCTGGGGTTATGAGGATTTGTGGTGGAAAAATGTCAAGCTCTGTGCTCACACTGTCCACGTAAATGACCTCATTTATGGTGATAATGCTCTTTCCAAAGTGAGGGAGTCCAAAACTGGCAACTCACTGATAACCTTCTTTGTGGCTTTCTTGCCATGATGATTTTTTGTGTACTTACATGATTATTATCACTAGAGCTGTTCAGATCAAATCTGTGAACCTGGGAATGTCCTGAGTGAAATGATAAGATAAAGCACTCTGCAACTACAACTGACTCTCTTTTTAATTGACAGGAAGGCTGCACTATGACTTCCATGTTTATTCTTGTAAGCTCCTTATAAATGCAAAAATAATAGCTGTTATTAATGCAGGATCACAGCCAGCATTAATATTTAAGATGTAAGAATGAAGGAGGTTAAATACGTGTTTATATTAGTTTTAAACAAAGAGCTTTGCAAAACAGTTAAGGCAAGTAATGATGACCAAATTCACAGCGAGTGTGTGCAGTGTGAAATACCTGCTATGTTCTGGGGTTTAAATACATCTTCTTAGTGGGACAAAGGTCTTTGATGAGTCTCCTGCCTTGTCATGCCATTGTCTCTCTGAATTGCTACTGCTTCTTGTGAAAGAGAATAGGGCTGAAGGTCCTAAACAAAACATGTAATATGCTATGATATTAGCACTGGTATTTTTTTTGTTTATTCAGTCTGTAGAGCTCTTTTATATGATAGATCATAAAGTAAAAGCATTCTTTTGTGCCCTCTAGCTGCTGGTTGCACAAATGAAAGAGAGGGAGAAAACAACCCTGTGATTATTAAATTCTCCTCATCTTTAGGGTTAAGTACCCTGGCTAATAAAGATCTCTCGTGAGGGTAAAGTTTCTTTCTTGGCAATGTCACATCCATTTAAGTAAAAATTATCTGGATGCTTTCAGGGATTCAAGCTGTTACCTTTACATAAAGGATCTACACCAATTCTTTGTATTGTTTTTATCCTCTGAGAAAGCCTGACATCGCATTTCTTGGTTAAGCAAACCTCCCACTCAGGGCAGGCTGTGGGATTGGGCCCTTTTGTTCTATAGAAACCTGTTTCACAAGAAGGAAATCAATTGTTTATGTGTTCTTGGAAATATTTATTACCATTAAAAACACAATTTCAGACAGTGACAATTCGGACTGATCTTGTACAGAGCAATCATTACGACCTTTGATTTCGGACTTGTTTTTGTTAGCACCACATTTGCTACTGATCTTTGCACCCTCATATCCCAAACTGTTTCATTCTGTTTGGTAGATTGTTCTAATAACGCATTTGTTAAGACAAACAGCTAAAGTTTCTGCATTGTTACAGATTATAAAAAATGAATGTATTTGTTTTCAATCGTTCTCTAAACAACCTCATCACCCAAGACCTATTGTACGTGCCTAAGGTGTTTGAAATATATTACAGGCCAAAACACCTCTGATCTTTTCTCTGCATTCCATTTGGGTGTGTGCAAATTTGGGTTTATGCAGGCTTACTTCATAGCAAAAAGGACCTGCTTTCATCAGTAATAAGAACTTGATAACTTGTTAAGCACTGGCTTGGATCACCAAGGGAGGAGTCAAGTCACTGCTGCTGCAGGTTTTCACTGAGAGGTCAGACAAACGTGTCAGGAGGAATTCAGAAGTCTGCTCCTGCCTTTGAGGCAGGTGTGCAGTTTGGGTGAGCTTTCTGAATCCTTCTCAGCTGGGTATTTTTATGATTCCGTGCTCCTGCGCTCTGCGGGTGAAGCTGTGCGAGCGCCCGGATCGCAGCGCCACGGGCAGAACTGCTCCTTCCCCTAAAGGCTGGAGGCACTGAGTGATACTGATGCCCATCCCCTCCCACTCCAGGGAAGAGGAGGAGGTTGATCAGCCTCCAGGCAGTCTGACAGCAGGCTGCCCTCTTAAGCCACGAGTTTAGTGTACCTTTTCACCCTTGCTCATGATCTATTTAGGTGGGCATTTTCCTTCTCGGAGCTGAACCTTACATAATGCGGAGTGAAGCGGCCTTCGCTGGGCTGGACGTAATGCAACAACACTGCAAACACATCTGAGTCTCATTCACATTTCAGGAATGAAAAGGGGAAACCCCTTTCTCTTGGCATGAAATATTAGATGTTATTTTTTGTCACATCCTTGCTATTCCATCAGAGGTAGGATTGCAGAGGAATACCTGTGACGTCTCTTTGTCCCTGTGATACACATGCATCTTTTTGTTCCTTCCTACAGACTAAATAAAACTAGGAAAGAACCATGCAAGATAAAAAGGAGGAGCATAACTTCTGAAGAAACTGTTTTACTCTGCTTCAGATTTTTCCGGTATTGTCAATTCTTTGTTTTGAATCCATTTTTTCACTGTTAAGGGAAGAAGAAATATACCCCAGCCAGTCTTGTGTTCCAACTTCTTTACCTTTGTCTGCCTAACTCAGCTGGTATTTAATTGGTCAGCAATAGGAGGGAAGTCTCCTTTGAGGTAATGAATATTGACTGTTTATGTTGAAATGTCACTGTGAAAAGAAAGCCCAGCACCAAAGAGGCGGAACTCAGTGTGAGAGTTTCAGACACAAAGGAGACACCAGCAAAGCACAGGCATTGAAAAGCAAAGCAGCTGAAATTCAAAGAAAAGATGAAACAGAAATGGGCTACATGTGTGGGAATTTTAAGCTGTCAGTTGACAGGTGAAAAAGTCATTATTCCACCTGTTAGAACTATGTGTAATTGCTTGTTTTTCCTAAAATAACACAGAGGCCATGACTCATAATTTTTTTAATTGAAAATTTGTTTAAACTTACTTGCAAATACTTCACTTTTTCTTTTGAGGTAAGTGGATTAAACTCATTAGCCAATTTTTCTACCTCAGACATTTGAGAAGTAAAGTACCACATTTTCTGTGTTGGATTGGGAATTAGATAATCAAATCTTGCATTTAGCCACTTGCTTTTTGTCGTGAAGCAACTTGAGTAGTAACTTTGGGGTTCGACATGCAAGTTTATCATCCATTCTATAGCACTCATTGATCTGGAATGAATAAAGGCTGTTCTCCAGCATCAACCCACTGCATGATGTATGGCCTGGAAGTTTTTGCTGCTGCATAAAAGCTGTTCTTTGTTCCCAGTTGCGTAACAAGGAATTGTATGAGGTTCTGATATATTTTAATCCATTTCTTATCTCGATGGCATGGCCATGCCAGCACATTTCTGAGCTCCGTAATTCAGTTTTGATTGTTGAACTGTTCTTTCTCCTCTGTCATACTCTTTTGTGGTGACCTTTAGAGAACTCTGCTGAATAGTTTTTGCAAAGTTGACCCACTGCTATGGAGTATAACCTCCAGTTGTTCCATTTTGTTCATCTGAGTCATTTAGTATTAAGCTTTATGCACAATGAATTTTTTATTTTTAATGTAAACACTGACTTCGTTGTTTTGGGTAAAAGTTACTATGATATAGTTTAATTTATGTACATTCTTCTGGCTAAGGATCTTCATGGATATCAGTCAGGGGCTGAGCTCATCATATTTAGTCATAGATATTGTTTCTACAAACAGTAAGTCTTCTTTTTACATCCCCTCTTGTTTGATTCTATATTTCATAGGAAATTCCATTAAACATCTTTGGGAAAGCAAGAGTAAATAAGGAAAACATCTTTTAAGTCAGTGTGTCTTAAAATATATTTCAAGCACTTTCTGCTTTTTCTGTGGAAAAAAATGCTCAAAAACCTTAGATCAGTTAAATTCAAATATACCTTCATATTAAAACCAGTATTTTTTATTCTAAGTAGACAGGAAGATTGAATGAATGGTGCAAATATTCCTTCAAAAATCTGAGTCTTTATTTTCAAATCTCCATTTCAGCTTTGGCATTAAAGATATTCATGTGGTGTTTTTAAAATGTTCCCTGAATCAGACAAGTGTTTGAATCCAGTAGGCTTTTGTTTTTTATTTTCTCTTGGTGAATCATTGAACAATTTCTGCTTTAGCTTCAATCTGGGCCCATTCACACAATGTGTCCATCTGAAATATCCTGCAATCCTGCAAACAGTAGGCTCCTTTAAATAGAAAAGTATCACCAGGATCTGGACTGTAAACAAAGCATTAAATGAATTAAACATGTAGGGAATATCTGCAAAGAAGGGAGCTAAATTTTGCTACCGCTACCATTTCTCTACAGTCAGCAAAGGCTTTGAAAGTTAATGCTTTCTACAGCCAGTCAGAATTCCCAAAGGGAGGGCTGTGATCTCCCACAAAAGTTGGGATGAGCAGGCAGTGTGGGGAGGCAAAGTCAGCAAAGGTGATCTGTGTGTGTTTGGTTCTCGCCTGCGGTTTGGGTTTTGGGGGTTTTTTCCCCAGAAGCTTCAAATGCCTTTAGGGAACTTTCTGTATGTCCAAAGGACATGCTGCTTTCCTCTTGTATGGAAAAATAGCCCAGGCATTACCTGAACCTCCTAATTTGCTCTCTTGTGCATTAAAAAAAAAAAAAAAAAAAAAAAAAAAAAATATATGAACATACAACCTAGCTAGAAATTAATNTATATATATATATATATATGTACATACAACCTAGCTAGAAATTAATGTATTTTTGCCATCTGAAACGCTGAAGCTAAACATACAAATATATAAATACACAAATTAAGTTTTGCATTAATCTCTAGCTTGGAGACATGAATGGGCTACACTAGCATCCAATATCTCCCTTTGCTGTTTATTCCTTCTCTTAAAAAAAAAAAACCAACAGACATATAGTACATCTTTATTGCCTTCTTTTTAAAAAATAATTGAACTTTTCATGATTAAGGTCCTCAAAATGCCGATCTCTCCGGCAAAAGATTATTTCATATCTCACTGTGTCTTCTCAAAATACTTGGATTTAGACTTCTATTACTTTGTTTTGATTTTGTATGTCTACACAAATGGAAGATAACATCTTTAGTCACAATTCTGTGTTATGCTTGAACTCTAACCTGTGACATTCACCTAGCTCGATCTAACAAGCTTTGTGCTCCCTGTCCAGATGAAGAGTGATACTTCTTCATTAGCAAGATCAGTTTCACCTTTAAAAACCCTTTGCTTCCCGTTTGCATTAAGCCAGATTGAGATGTCTTGGGTCATGATGACATTTCAGGAGTATTCAGAAGCAAAAGAGGAAGTCATTACATCTGCAGTTCACCTGCAAAGGAGATGTCATTAAAAGAGGAAGCAAAATGAACCCCTGTCAACTTGTTAGGGCCCAAAAGGTAATTCTGCCATCATATATGGAGCAGGGTAGGATACGGAATCCTATTATTGCTGACACCAGATAACTTGCTGGTGTAAAAGGTTCTCTTTTCCAGAAAAGTTCAGCTGATACTAAATTTATTAATGTGTCAGTTTGGGGAGATGTGATGTCATTTCTGTTGTCTGCAGGGATGAAAACTGGAGTGTCCTTGCTCCTGTCAACACACTATCATCTTAATTTCTTCCACTGTGCCCCTCATTGCCATCTGTGGAGGGGAGAGTAAGGGATGAGGGTGAAGTGTCAGGGGAGATGCCTTTTTAAAACAACTACCAGTATTTGACATTTATCATTTTAACCTGCCTTTTTCCAAAACACAAATTTATTACGCCAACCTTTCTGGTGGATGGTTGGCCTGATCCTGCCAGGAGCCAGTTCCTATGAGTTGAAGCATTACCTGGTATTGTAGCTTTACAGAAACAGGATTTTGTTCTTTTATAATCACCAATTCAGAAAAGATAAATATTTTTCTGTTTTCTACTTGATGTAAAATCTAGCAACTGCATTCCACTCCAGTGTGACTGAAAAGAGAGTTGATTTTCAGACTGTAAATGTACCTGATACTGTTCTGCAGAAAGAATTATGTTCCTAATTTTGTGTGGGTGAAAGTCTGAATCATGTCCATCATTTCAAATAATGTGACTTTGGTTTTTTTTAAACTAAAGCTGGCATCTTCTTGAAAGATCCTGGCTGTAGAGATACAGCCAAATTTTTTTTTAAGAAACAGGTGAATCCCTTTTCAGCTGTGTTGCATAAGAATACTTCCATCCCAAAACATCTTCTCTACCTTCTCTATCTGGAGCTGAAGAAACTAAGCTGAACCCTTTTAACGAAGATGTTATGAATAAAAGGGAACATTTTCCAGGTGAAAAAGGTTTTATCTTGGCCTCAGAATGCAATCTAGAGTTGTTGTATGAACATTGTAGTAACAGGAAATATTTTCTTTCAGCTCCAAGGCGTCACATGCTGATTCTGTGCAATACATTTCAATATTGGTATTATAACAACTGGGTGATACTGATCTTAATGGATTTTTGAACTGCTAATATTTCAGATTTTAACTGCTTGTACTTCAATTGATGATCTGAGCATTCCACAAATACCAGAACTAGCATGTTTACTGCCCTGCTGTTGATTGATATCTCCTAATGAAAAAAGCACCTGCAAAAGTGATAAAGAAAAGTTACTAATTGGTTTAACTTAGGCTAGCCCCTTCATATTTTATAAATGAGGAAACTTTTAAGGAATTGCTGCTGGAAGCCATCTGCTAACTAAATAAAAATGAATGATAATCATCAGGTTCCACGTGCCACTTAGAGCAAGTATTGTCAGAAAAAAAAATACAGCTGCTTGCTTTGAAATAAAAGCCATGCAAGAACTCGAATTCAAAGCCCCTACCAATCATCTTTATAATGTAAAGTGTTAATCAGTTTGGTATACACAGACCTGTCAGCAGGTCTGGACCCCTGCTCTAGATATCAGAGAGAATATTTGTGGTCACTTTTAAGAGCTGCTAGTAGAATATACAATAGCAAATCTTGATTTATTATTCCTTCCAGGACATCTCATGTTTCTGTTCCCAATTCTGCTTTCCTCCTCATCATCCTTTTTCCAGCTAAAACTGTATCAGACTGGGAAATGTTCAGGATGTGTGTTTTCCTCTTGTATTGTGCATAATTTTGCAAGTTCATTAAACCTTTGTTTCTTGTCTTTTATAACCTTCTCAGTAACCTATCCAAAAAAACTCTCAAAGGAAAATGAATCAATCAGGAGAGAAACAGCTCTAATGCCAAACAGAAAAAAAAACAAACCCAAAAGAAATAGGAATAAAAGGGAGAAACTTTCACTTAAGGAGTGCAAGTACAAACAACTTTAGGCTCCTTTAAAGACATATACAATGTTTTAATTTATTTCTTCTGCCTGTGAAGTTCTATTGAGTCTGAAAGGTTACCAGTGTGTGTAAAATTAAGCACACTAAAGAATGTGGGAATACTTCAAGCTACATTTTAATATGAAGGATTCTACATAAGCACAAAAGATGAGATTCTTCTTCAAAATAAAGACCTGCAGAATGTGCTGTTTTGTACAAGTAAATGCCAGAAACCACATCGTTCTGTAACAAGGGCCCATCCTGTTTACCATGTTGGCATGGCAGTCCTGAGAAAATTCAATTTCCTTCACTAGAAAGACATACTTTTTCCTGTGCAAGCAGCACTTTGGTTGTGTTATGTGCAGCAGGACCATTTAGAACAACCGGGCTTAAGCAGTGCTGGGTGTTTTGTCAGGGTGACAAAGGGGAATTACATTGCACCCATATATGGCACACAATGCTTGGACAACACGTAATATTCTCTGTGGGTAAAGTTCACTTCTGGGCAGAAAGCCAACAAAAGGCTCATGCACCACTTAAGTCCCACTTAAACCCTGTTTTGAAGGCTTAATAGTACACAGGCCATGTTCTGGCCTCTTGCCCAGGAGTGAGTTTGACCATGTTCGATCTCCTCTCTCTGCATGCAACGGGGGCAAAAGGGCACTGCCTTTGTGCTGGGCAGGACACTGATTTCTGGAAGAAAACACCAATCTCCTCTCCTCCAAAGAAAGCCACAAATCCATAGAACAACATCTATCCTGGTTTATGGCTAATCCACCTTCCCTGATGCAGTGAGAGGTCACTTGAAGCCAAGAGTTTGGATGCACCAGGGATGCACCTAAGGACTGGCACGTGGCTGGGGTGGAGACTTCCCTCCTGAGCTGTTCAAGAACTTCAGCTGTCCTTTTCTGAGCTTGGATTAATTTTACCTCTGTGGTGACCATTAAGAAAATGTTTTCTCTGTCATTTCAAAGATTTCCATGGTTGCTTAGGCTGAAATCTAGAGGGGAACTGATAATGCTTTCTTGGACAATGCCTGCAAAGTTCTTTTCCATTTTAAGAGCTCGTGACATGCACCAGTGTCCAAATGACTGTTCTACCACCACTGAACAGGAGGAGATGATCTATTGCAACAACATTCTGCATGAATAATTTTCTCTGTTTTCACTGTTACTTCACATTTGAATGTGCAGTTTTGCAGTTATACAAACTGTATTAAACTATTCCTAGACAATAGCTATTCACAGTTATAATTAGCTTACAGTACTTAGTATTTTCACCTGATCTACCGTGGAGTTCTCTGCAAGGTTGGGGGCTAAAGGTACTATTTACTTGCAGGCAGTTATAAAAACAACACTCAAAGTGCAAGATTTCATGTTAAAGATGAACATCATCTGTCTTACAGCTTAGACTTCATGTATGTAATTCCTGTATTAATTAATGAAAACCCAACAAGCTGAATTATTTTGAGATACAGCTTTCTGTGAATGGATTCCAATCCATACTGATTCAGTAGATTGGGAATATTATTTCCTGATCAGATTTTTTTTCAAAGTGCATTTCCTTCCTAATTAGCAAGCAGAACACAGAACACAGCAAGCATACAGCTCCCTCTAATAATTATTTTATTTTTCAAACAGAATAGTGATTTACTTAGAATATCTTTCAGAGATCATTTAAAAGACAGAAGCTTATGCCCATTAAAACACAACTCCTCTCTGAAAACTGACTTTGTGTCACCAAAATACTTGCGGGGTTCAAAAAATATTTTGACATATTTTACTTTTCAATCGTTATAAAAGGATTTTCCCCCTACATATTCTTATTGTGTCTTCATTTCCAGAATTGTTTTTAATTTAAAAAAAGACTGTTTTGTTACAATGGATGATTTCAACCCACAAAATATCCTATTGTGCTTGCTATCAAAACAAACAGGTGCACCCAGCAGCATGCACGGTATGCAGTGCAATTGAGCAAACAGTTTGTGTAAAGATTTAAGCTCATCTGAACAATGTGAGTTCAAGTGATATGAATTGAAGCCAAGTATTCTGGATGAAGGGCTCAGATCTGAGGGAATCTGGATGGAGCCCAGAACCTGTTGATCTTTGTGGGAATTGTGGGCACTTTATGCTGTATAAGAGATGACAGTCTCTGTCAGGGTTAGTTTTCCTGTTTGAAATACCCATGAATTTTTTATCAACAGCAGAGTTACTTTTCTATTGAAACTCTGTGCTCCCTCCTGCCCACATATGAAATAACTCTGTTCAGACATTTGCAGAGATTCCATAAGATGGGAAGACATGGAAACTAAAATTTGCTAAAAGTCGAAGAAAAGGTGACTGGTAGTTAAATCAAGTTATCTGTGAAGTTTCAGAATGTCTCAATTTCCTATGTGGTTGGCTTTTATGGGTTATATAATTTAATTCCTGGATAGCCAAGGTGCCCAGCGTGGCATTTTCATGGAGTAAACACACTTTACAGCAGTTGGATGCCTTTCCTTCCTAGATCCTCAGAGTTGTAATGGTAGGGAACACAAGGGGACAGTGATAAACTAAAAGTCTCTTTGCTGCAAGGCAAAGCAACCTGTCCTTTACTGCCAGTGTTTTGTGGCCATCTATGAATATTTCATTACTGCTGGGCTGGGGCCACTGATTCAGTTCAGACTCCCAATTAGCACTCTGCACCTAACTGTCTGTTGTTATCTCTTTTTGCTCTGCTGTGATGTCTTCATTTATCTCAAGTGGATGGTTCCTTTATGTCTCACCCTTCCTACCCTTCTGCTCCCTTCCGTGGTGCTTCAATGCCTGTAGGTTCCTGTATCCTCCTCCTGCACTGGAAGGAGCTGCTTGCCAGGAATCCCTGGGAACTCTCTGGAATGGAGTTCAGTGTCTCATTGTCCCACACACATCCTAATCCTAATAACAGGGAGTGAATATTTTCCTGACCTGGGCTGTGATGTTACTTCTTTTACAGGCCAAACTCGCTGATTTCTCAGATGGCTGAGAGGTCCCTTCATCAGCCATCCCTTCATCTCTCCTCTCTGTGAAGAGTCACTACAAACTCTTCTGGCTCTGATCTGTAATCTCTTCTGGACAAACCAGGACCTTTATTTGTTCTGATGAACACTCTGCACATCTGTAGGACAATTTTGATTAACAATGTAAATTCATTCTGGTCACATGAGCTCCAGAAGATCCTGGACACAGCAGAAGATAACTCTCCCAGGGTCTCAAGATGCCCCAAAATTGTGGTGTATGGTGATACTAAGCAGCTTCACATAGTTTTGATATGAAATTGTTTGACGCTCTGAACTAGCCTGAATTATTTTTTTCTAAGATGTTAAAAATATTTGAAACCCTTTAACTCAGGATTAATGCAGCAAGTACAAACTTTTCCAGCTTGGAGTGAAGTTGGAAAGTGGAAGGAAAGAAGTACTTTCTGAGGTGAAACTCCTAAATAGACAATATCATTTTTCCCAGTTGGCAGTTACAGTTTGGTGATCCCAGACTTCTACACGCAAAAATACTTGACTTGTCAAAACATACTTATTGACTAAAAAAAGGAGAAAACATTTCTGCTTTGGGAGGGGGGTGACTACTCAGTGTTTGTCAGCCTCTAGATCTGGCTGTTCATTATAAAATTTTGACTGCACATATATGGACAGGTTTTTGGCAACAGGGGATGGTTCAGCTTTGTTTCTACTTTCGTTAATTTTAATTCAGTTTTTGGAGAAAATCTTGTAAAATGCATGGTTGCTTAGAATCGTGTACGTGCATGTTGCATGTGCAGGGTCTTTATTTATCCACCACCTTGATCCACAGTTTTGAGAACCTCCACAAAAAGGCAAAGTGAAGGGAAGTTTTTCCCTTGGAGAGCTGCATTAAGAGTTGTACCTTTATTAGATAAATTTAATCTCATAGACATTTTGTGAATAATTCTCCACGGACTGTTTCCTTCTGGGTCCTTGCTTTTATTTCCAGTAGTCAAAGTATTAATAGGGTTAAAGGTGCTGGCGTGGTGAATTTATGGGTGACATCTCGCAGTCTGTTAAAGCAGGATCACTAATGGGTGACCTTGAGGTTCGACCATCCCAGGCTCAGGAAGATCAAGTCTCAGACCCCTCCTGCAAGTGCTCTGACCTCTCCATTCTTCCCCTCGACGGCCTAACCTTTCGCTTACTGATCTTTGACCAAATTATTAAGCAAACACCTGCTTAGGTCTCTGACCAAAGATTGTAGACCAGGAGAACTGCCATAATTCCCTGTGAATTAGCTTTAATAATAACAATACTGGCCTAAGGAGAAAATCAGGGGGTAGGTTTACAGTAAATAATCATGCTGCTACAGAGCACATCCAGAACGGGCCCTTCAGCAGCTCTCACCTACAGTAAATCAATGCTAATCTATATGACTGTGATAATAATGGCTTGTCAGCAGATACAGTTTCTTTATTTGACTTGACTAGGACAATGACTAGGTAAAATTTATTTCCTATTACTAAAACAAGACAAAGACTAAGATTAATCCTTTGATGCCAGGGATTTCCCATTGGTAATAATGCAGAAGCTGCATTAGTGTTCAGCACTGTTGCTAAGAGTAACTGGAAAAGGAAAAAAAAGCCTGAAAAATATCTGATGATGTCAAATGTTAAGCCTGTGTAATGTTATCTGATTTACAAATTGAAGGAATGGTCTGAATTTCCCAACATTTCCTTGGATTGCCTTTTGGCTCTTGTGGTGTGATTTTATAAACCTGCATCATCTGAGATTAACTCAAACCTGAGTGGCTCCAGCACACAGATTCTCCCTAAACAGACTGTGAATATTGT
The DNA here is from genome assembly GCA_013400495.1 of Nicator chloris. NCBI lineage: Eukaryota > Metazoa > Chordata > Aves > Passeriformes > Pycnonotidae > Nicator > Nicator chloris. The sequence goes on from WAAE01022721.1 coordinate 23,645, forward strand.
TTAAAGACATTACTCACAAAAAGTGGTGGAATCCGAATTATTATACAATAATAAATAGGATAAAATCTAGCTAAAAATTTTGCAAATTAAATTAAAGCTAACTTAGTATACACCCATCTCCTGCCTATAAACAGTATTAATTGTTTTTTCATCAATGTACATCTTGTTCTGTGTACAGGGTTATTCAGGTTGACTGTCCAAGTTTAAACTGATTTGCATGGATTATTACTTTTCATTCCTTGACTAGATTCATTGTAAGATTAAACCTGGAACAATTGGATAGATGGCATGGAGTACAAGTACATTTTTACTTGAAAATGTGCAATTTGTTTATATATAAGTATTCACATTCAGAGAGGCTTTACTGTAGGCCTAGAAAAATATCAGTCAGATATCTGAGAGTCTGTTGCATAAAATCTGCCCTGGACTATATCCTTAAACAAAACTGGTGGCTTCTTTTCTGGAGAAAAGAAATGGAGTTACTTATGACGAGGTATTGGTTTGAGAGAGGAGGTGAGTAAAAGATAATCAATATTCAGTAAAGTTACAAGGCAAGCACTGTAAAGAGTAAATGGATTTTAAAATGAAGTTTATTTGTATTCTTTTGCTTTACACAGTCCTTAATTAGTGAAACACAAGCCCAGATGATTACAGCACAACAGAGATGTTCAGCTAAACTTCTTTTCCAACGTGCCAGTGTACAAGGTCAGATTTTGCTCAGATTTACTCAAATCCAGCATCACCAAACTCATTTTCTGCCCTCAGTCAAATACCAGGCAATGCCACAGATGATGATTTTTTCCATTTCATGAAAAAATACACACAGCCAAGGGCATGACTGAAAGCCCAGTGGAACCAGGGGAAGTCTTTCCTTTGGCTGCAGCGAGCTTGGAACCAAGCATTACATGGTTGTGAAATATCAATAAGATATTTGGCCACACACGAATCTGCACTCTGATATACTCTCTATTTGTATTTTATGACTATTAAACAGTTCACATATTTTTTGTACCTTTATCAGATGTTGTTAGTGCTTTAGGTGGGTCAGATTTGGGTCACAGGTATGTTGGAAGTCACACAAATACAAGAAAAATAGTAATCTATACTTTTTTCAGATACTTTATCATAGAATAATATAAATATATCTCCCTTCAATGATAGAAAACTATTTAGAAATTAAAGGGAGATTTTTTTCAATATGGAAATTAAGTAATGTTAATATATGAGCCTATTACTCATTTTTAATGTAGATGTGGGCAAGTAAGTTTTACTGATATGTACTTTCAGTTCTTTGTTCCTTATATCATTCTGATGCACAAAGTAGCTAATTTATTTATAAAAGCAGAAAATGTATGTGTGTGTGTGTATGTTGTGGGATGTGTCAAAGATTTTCTTACAAACAGAAGTGAAAATAAAAATGGTTTTGTCTTTGCTTGTACCTGCTACTGGTGGTTAAAAGCTGCCCATAAGAATAGAAAACATTTGAAATATAGCATTATAAATCAAGGATATATGACATGATTTTATTTGAAGAATGAGCTGATTTTGTGCTTATTGATAATTCAAGCAGAGAATTGTTTTAAAATATCACTGCAGGTAATGCCAAAAGGAAAGGAGGTTCTCTGGCATATGTAAGATGGAAAAAAGAGGGTATTCCTGAAAGAGAAATGCACATCAGTCAAAGGCATCAATAAATAAAGCTCTTTTTCATATGTAAATGGGAATTTCTAAAGTAAAAAGGTATTGTTTTATAAACAGTGAGATAATATTCTTGAAAAAGGTTACCAGTGATTACATAAGTTATCTCTTCCATAAAGAAATTTAGAGCTCATAGTTGCTCTTTTCAATAAAAAGGCTTTTCATCTACTCTCACACAGAAAGCCAAGCTCTGCATTTTAATTAGAGATAATAAATAATTATATTAGGAAACTAAAACTGTTAAAGTCTTTTTGTGATGCTGTTTAGCTCTATTCCTCTCTAAACATATGAGTATATACATTCAGCTTCTGATTCACAGGTCACATTAAAGGAGATAATACCTATATAAATATGATCAATATTCAGGGTCTTTTGACAAGAGCAATATACCTTTACATGCTTCAAGCAGAATAAAGCATCTTAACATCTGTCCAGTCTACCCAAAATTAAGTGGCCTGAATATAAATGCAAAGAAAGACAATAACACCGCCCCCAAAAATATTACTAAACTAAGGAAATATGAGGTGACTGGATTTTTCTGGGAAATGTGTTGCCCTTGATGTCAGCAAACTTGGGAGGGTGCCCTGCCAGAGCAAGGTCTGGTGTTGGGTTTAATGCAGCTGCATCAGCTCTAAAGGAAATACTGGAATTGTCCCTCTTGTTTATGCCTCGAAGCGTAAATTCCTCTTTTTTTTGTTGGTTTGTTTTTTTTTTTTATATATTGTTGTTATCACACGTAGGGGCATCTTCCCTGAGTGAAATTCGTGTGCCAGAGTCAAGGGCAGGAAAAAAGCGCAGAGCCAGCCTTGGCCAAGCTCTCCCCCCGCCCAGGGAGCAGCTGAGGTTGGGAAAGCAGAGAAGGGAGCCATTAGAGTGGGCTTTGGGATTGACACTGACCTAGGGCTGCCATCCTGCATTGTCCTGCCATCTGCACAGACGTGAACTTTGCCTCCAAAATTTGGCTTCTCAATTAACGTGTCCAGCTGGGGGGGAGAATTCCGTCGTTTGCCTGATATCATTATTGCCACTGCTCTGACATATTAATATTAAAAGTATATGTGAACGGATCAAGGATTTGCCGAAGCACTTCTCTTTTTATTTCACATAATAGGCAGGAGGTGAAAGAAGACACAATATAATTTGAAAAGCATAACCCTGATTAGGCAGTGATTGGTACACAGCTAGAGCTTACATTTAAAAACATTTTCATTATTAGCAGTGCCTGTCAAATATAATGTTTTTTATTTTTTCTAGCTGTTGTGCAAGTAGATGCAAGGTCATATGATGTTTTGAGGTTTCAGTAAACAGAAAATTATTTATATCCTACCAAGGTTTTTGCAGAATAGCCATCTTATGATATTTTTGCCAGTGGATATCCTTTTTTAATTGGTGATTTTGAGAAAGCAAGACTCAGGCTTCAGTTGTGTTGTTATGGTATGGTGGAATCAGTGACTTCTCTGGATTAGGCCTTGAATGCTCCAAGCTTGGTTTTACAGCATTTGCAAGTCTTTTCTCCCTCCCAACAGTGGCAACCTAATAGGATAATGAATGAGACCTTAGATGTTAGGATCTGGGGAGGTTGGAGATAGAGTATAATTGTAAAGCTTGGCGTGATGCAGCTCCTCTTAAGCTCAAAGATGTTTTAAATGGATAACTAACAATAACATTATATTTATATCCAGTCCCCTCTGGAGAAAATAGCACATTTTCCATACTCTCAGCAGCATTGTACTGTGTGCAACATAATGTTGCCTTCAAAAAATACTTCTAAAGTGAAGAAGTCACCTTGAAAATATTCATATTCTTTCTGTCTCTGAGTCCTGAGTTGTTTTCAGCCTTGAGCCTTTTCATGTGTGTGTACTGCTTACCTTTTTATGCCTCAGAGTAATCACATTGAACTCCCCACAAATTGTGAGTAAATCTAAATCTGCCAATAGCTGGACATGTCTCAGTAAAATCAACAAATTCCTTTGAAAATTGCTCCTGTAACATGTTTGTAAAAGGTGGGAACTTTTAGAAACCTCTCAGTTGCAGGGAAACCTCTTTTTCCTATGATGTGGAATTTCTCACAGCTGTTTTTCCTCATGACTTCTAAAGTTAAGTGTAATTCACTTCTCTTACAAAGTATCTTTTTGGAGTGAGATGAAATGGTGCAAGTTTCCACACACCAACACTGGTCTTTGTACCAAATTTAATTTTTCCTGGTCTTGTCTTAAATCAGTATCAGTGCAACACATAGATGAGAACTGTTAAATAATAACCATTAATAAAAGATCTGAGGATTAAATAATTTTTAAAGTGTATAACATACTTTTCTCACAACAAAATAGGACTGTGCTGTCTCTCATTGAAATGTGCTTGTCTCTGATTTAATTGTAAAGGAAAGAAATTCAACATCCTTATATTCGAGATGGAGTGGATGACTTGTGGCAACTCTGTTAACCCTGACCAGTGGAATTCTTTCCAGTTTTCCCATGCTGTGTTTTAGTGACATTACAGCTTCTTCTCAGAGTGTTTTTAACCCAGTCTAATGCAAAGTATCAAGGGCAATAGAGGAAAAGAACCAGCAGAATTGCAGCAGGAAGAAAATGCCTTGCAGATATTGGCTGTAGAGAGCAGAACTTGTCTCACTGTTTCTCCAAACTTAACTGCAAGCTCTGGGAAGTTGAGAGTGCTGCTGAGCACACCAAGTCAGGGGCTGCAAGGAGATGAGAACAGCTGATAAACCTATGGCACGTGTAGGCTTGATAGTCTTGAGCCTGAGAGAATTTTAGCCTGCTAACTTTCTCCCAAGGGAGAAATTCTTAAGAAAGCTTCTTCTCAAAACAAATCCTGGCAAACAACTATCCTGTTCTCAAAAAAATTCTTCTCCAGGTGTTGTTTTTGTTTTTCTGCTGCTTTCTCTAGTTTGACCAGTGAGATTGGAGAAGTGTCGTTCCTGTTCACCAATCATGTTTAGTCTAATCAAAACACTTTATAAAAGTAGAATAAAGCCCGACAGACACGGCTTGCTTACTCTTTGCCTTCTAAAAACCTTAAAATCTTTTGTCCTTTTTCGTGTCCAACAGCAACAGGCACGTTCCCAACAAGGCAGTTTGTGTCCCTGGGGTGTTTGTGTGGCCTTTTGTGACTTGAAACGTTGTGAGTGTTTCAAGCTGCTTTTAAATCTTGCCTCAAACACATTGGATCTGCTGTTGGATCTCCTCTGTAAACTCTCCCTGCTGAAAAAGCTATTGGGTGGGCCAATGATAAAATGACTGAGTGGTGGCAGGGAGGCAGCTCTGGGGTACAGACACTGATCTTTTGGAAGGTCTGTAGGCTGGAAGTGTCCTCACACACTACTCTCATCCCCTTCATGATCTCTTTTCCCTTCTCAGGGAGAAGAAATTTACCAGAAAGGCTTCAAGCTTGGCTTTACAGCATTTGCAGCTCTCTTCTCCCTCCAGTGTTGTTTTTCTTTGGGAGGTAGATGATATCCCTCCTCTGTTTGGTTTATTTCCCCTTGTGAAAAATAAATCTGTTTTCAGAAATGCTTCAGATACTTCCCTGTGAGCAGTTCTGTCTTCTGCCTCATGCCCCAAAGGCACTCTGAGCTGAGCTGATTTAAGGATTTTAAAGGAAGACACTGGGAATGTTGATATACCATATAACTCTAAGGCATCTTCTTAAGCATATGCTAAAAACGGATTATGGCTTTTATTCCTTACTCACACTTCATCTTTCCAAATGGCTGATTATGATTTTCATCTGCTCATTTCAACATCATTTAGTGGGTAAGAGGAGGAAACACACATCCTGTTCCTGCTCCCATCTTCTAATCCTTCTAACATGGTTGTGATCCCACTGTTAAGGTCCTTACTTGAGAGCTATCCAGGAGCTGGTCTGGGTTTTGGAACCCAGGGTCTCACATGTAGAAGGATTGAGCACCAACAAATGCAACTGAAGCTGAATGAACCCAGGGTTCTTAGAAGTATCCGTTATTCTATAGTAAAAATAAAGCAAAATTGAATGGAAATTTCTGGAAATGGGAATCTGTACATTCCTGCTGTTGCCATTCACCATGATAAAGAAGGATCCCAAATAATTTTATTGACATAGGTGAATTAGGGCTAAAAAATTATTAGAAAAGTATTTAGGGTGACTGCGAGCAGGTTTGCCCTACTACATTCTTCACCATTTTGAAAGAGGAAAACATGGAAATGACCTGGTCTAGTGAAAGGTGTCCATGCCCATGGCAGCAGGGTGGAATCAAATGATCTTTAAGGCCCCTTTTAACTCAAACAATTCTGATTCTTAGATTCTAGGATGTAAATTTTTTTTAATACAAATCACATCTTCAATTTTATATAAACTCTGGTTCATAGTCAACAAAGCAATTGTTCAATAAATCAAACAGTGAGTATCTTCAGGCACTTCAAGGTAAGGCTGGGATTAGAGATCTTTCAGAGAACACAGCAAATTTTGCTTTGACATTGCACATTCCAATTGGGGTTATGAAATTTTCCTGTAGATATTTATGCTAAATTACTGGAGCATTATGGGAGAAGCAGCACACCACCACCACATTTGTGGAAATGACACTTTCAGAATTAATAAAAGCCACAAATGTTACGAGTTAAACTGAAACTGGGATCACATCTGAAGCTGGTTCTTCACCCAGGTGTTTTATTACCTGTTGTGTATTTGTTACCCTAGTGTGTTACTTGGTGTGCCCAAAACCAGGGCTTTTTTCTTGATTCAGAATCTCATTTATTATCTGTTACAGCTTAGCAACAATTAACACATCTTCCCACTTCCATATGCAGTAGTTATTCAAATAACTCTTCTGTAACTTCACATTATTTTTTCAGCTTTTGCACATGAACTTCTCTGCCTTGGTTTTATTAAATGGAAATGCTACATAACTATTGCAAGGAGACTCAGACTGAATCTGGACCAGAAACATTAACTAGCTCAAATGAGAAATACAAACTAAAAAGCTGTCTGTCCATTTTGGAAACATGCAGATAATGTGTGTGTCACTTGAAATTCACATGCATTTGGGATTGGCAAAGAAAAGTAATATACAGCAATGATATCTTTGATCATCGAAAGAACTCAGAAACATAGGAACTGTGTCGAGTGTGGTTATCATCAACCCATTTTCTATTCCCAGTGCACAAATCATTTCATGCATTCTACAACCCAAGCCACGATGCTGGGCTTCAAAAGCAATTTCAGCAGCAAAATAAGGTGCTTTTCTTCAATTTTCAAGCCATTTGTACGAGGTTAGTGTTGTTTACCCACCTGGTACACTGATATTTACATACCCCTTTAAAGAAAATTGGTAGGTATGATTCATGGAGTACTGTAAGAGCACAATTTTCCATGTAGTGCACCTAATCTGAAAGGGCACTTGCAAAGGTCACTCTGGCCATACAAATACCAAGTCTTCTCTTTGGAATAAGTTAGGATATTCATTTTTCTTGGAAAATGTCAGCAGTACCCTACTCCAGGGGTTAGTTTATGCAGATAAATGCGTAAGCCTTTAATCTTAAGGCAAAAATACTCTACACAAATGTAAGAGAAGTCCATCTATCACTGTTAAGACCTGTAATTTGTTTTTATTTAAATCCCAAGCCAGGGCAGCCTGGGCAACAAAATTGTTAACATGGTAGCTCACATCTGAGCCAAGATTAAAGTATATAAACATACATCTGCTTTCAACCTGGGTGAACAATACACCATGTCTTCTGAAAGCCATAATCTGGATTTCCAGCATCTCAAATATCTGCTCTTGTTGTGCTACTGTGAAGACTCAGAGTGTCTGACCTGAGCATGTTAAATTGTCCAATAAGTGCACTGTGTATTTCCAGCATTTTATCTCTCAATGAAGAACAGTGACAAATGTTTTTATAGTAAACACACCATAATAAAAAAAAAAAAAAGATTCATTTTCCAACTTTGGACAAAAAGGACATAAACCTAAGAATTGCTTAAAATTATTCCAGTACTATTTTTCATATAAAGGATTGATTTATATATATATTTTTATGTGGAGAACGCTCGAAGGATTTTTTGTTCCATTTATATTGGCCCATCTTTATCATTACTAGAAGTTGTTATTGACAACAAGAAACACTTCCATCTTGGTTGTTAATCACATCCACGTGGGAAGTTGTTTTTATAGATAGTTTTTCATGCCTGGTTTTAAATCATTTGGCAGAATATTTTATAATGAGGAGTCTCAGCTTTATTTGAATTGTCTCAATAGCCAGAAACAAAGACTGTGATCTTAATGAGGTCTAGGAGATTTTAAAATGGAAATCATGTTGAAGTACTTTTCAGAAGTGGTGTTTTAAATGTCTAAACTAGGAAAACTAATACATTGGGAGTTTTTTTCAGAAAATGCTGGTCAGTACTACTAAAATTTGTCAAGGTGCATAAGGATGATGGATATAGTTGGTAGATCCAAGTCCACTGCTATTATTTTCCCATTTATTTTTTCCTATTTAAATAAGGAAAGGGTGATGCAACATACAGTGCATCCTTATTTCACATGAGCAGCCTTTAAAGAGATCTGGACACTGTGTAATTTATTACAACAATTGCAAAGATGTCTGGTTCAAGCAAGGTGAACCAATGAGTTAGGAACCTCCTCAGGACTTGGTGCAACACAGTGATTTGTTCTGGAAGAATAATTCTCTTTCGTGTGTTGTAGAATGTGCAAAATAGAACTTATAAATGAAATCTTAAAGCATGTTTTTGTTAACTAACTTTCTCCAGTGTGGATCTTGTCAGTTATTTCTAAAGGTAGAGGAACACTTTGCCTGGTAACATACAGGAAAATCTCAGATAGGAATTTACCTGCAGATCTAATCCTTTCAGTCACCTTGGATGATATCCTGGGCCATCATGTACCTGTGTATACACTTTGTATGAACACTGAGATTGGCCAGTTCTTAGACTATGACAAGGAATCTTTGCAAGGTGCTTTTAATTCCAGAGAACAAGAGGTACATTTATTTCCTTCTAGATTTGTGGGTACTAATTTTTTATAGGCCTTGGAAAAATTGATACTCCTCAGAGGCTTTTTTTTTTCTCAGACTGTTTTGTTGTATTTGCCTCATTAGAACAAGCTTAATACAGAGATATGAAGTCCAACAGATGCATGCAATACTGGTCAAACAATAAAATTTTCTTTTTGCTAATACCTCTAAAAGTGATGTTAAAAATTTCTCCTGCTGGAGAACCTAAATCTTTCACTATGGACCATGTTGAAATCTTCTGCAGCATCTCCATACTGCCATTAAAAAAAAAGTAACACAAACTGGATGAGATTCCAAACAGGCGATTAGTTTGCCATTGAAGCATAACCAAATGCCTCAACTAAAACAAGCAAACAAGCAGTCAAACATGTGAACATAATTTTCTATTATTTCTTTTTGATGTGGATTGGATGGAAAAAATCTGGGATGCAAGCCATGATGTAGATTTTCAAAATTGATTAGCATTTTTGGACAGTGGCAGCAATTGCCGTGGTGGTGTAATTTATTTTAAGCTAAAATTGATTAGTGGGGTTTTTCTGTGTTGGTTTTTTTTTCTTTTTTTTTTTCAAACATGCACCAAAATTGCTATGCAAATCAAGGTAAATGGAGCCATGAGATGATGGTGGAAACACAAATGATAGCAAAATTTTAACTCAGGCTAGTGAAGGCCAGTGAATACTGCAGCGTACGAAGGATGGCTGGGAATGGTTTTCCTTGGGTTTGGAGGAGAGATTTATAATTGTGAAACAGTTCTTGTGGAAGAAAGATTGTTTTGTCTATTGGCATAGCACTAATGATGGATAAATTCTCTTTAATTCTAATGTGGGTATAGCAATTCTGCAGAAATTCCATTGTAGCTTAATGTTAATGTCCACTTTAATGTTTTGGTGACTTTTAAAAGTTGGTTTTGCAACCGTTCAGTCTATCCCAGCTGACTGCTGGTGTAAATGGATTGTATTTTTACAGCTCTTTGACTTCCCCTCTATTTCCAATACACAGGACCATTCAGTACAGAAACTCTGTTCTTTTGGTGTTATCAAACGCAAACAGAAAGTTAAGGAGTGAGTCATACCAGGGCAATTCTCAGAAGAATGAGATCCTGCAAAGGTCAGCTTTTCTTGCTCGTCAATTGTTGACATTTAAGCATTTATTTCAGACGTTGCTGATAATGTTTTCTGAGATAGTGGGGAAGAATTGCTGTGGTGGTATGCAATTATGAGCATAATGACATGCAAAAATGCAAATAAGGTGATACGTGCCAGTCCTTTTGAGTGCCTTTTGTCAGAATTGCAGGCACCATGAGACTTTGATAGATACTCATTGCTAGAGCTGTGATATCTTTTAAAGAAGCATCTCTAACATGCTATCACTGGATGCTAATTAGGAGTAACCTTTGAAGTTGAAAAACGCAGAGGTCATATTCAGTAAACCCTAAAAACAGCATTGAACTAATTGTGTTGGTATCACTTTGCTGCACAAGACAGCATTACCCTTTTTTATGCTGTATTTATACATCAGCTCCATAATATCCAGTTCAGTGATACTTAGCATCTCTTCTGCCCCAGGGATTTTTTTCCATGGGGCTGTATCCTGTTCAGTAAAGCCTCTGCATTTTGGGTAAATCATGAAGATATATTCCTGCATATTTCTTAAAAAATTTAGCCATTATCCAGGGTCTTCATAACTGAGGATAGTATTAGATCAGGGAAAGAACAGCTGGACAGAGTGGACAGGATAAACTACAAATACAGTGAGGTTGGAAATCAGAAGAGCAACTGTTGTAGTGCAGTGATGAAGCAATAGGGCTGAAATGCTTTGGTAGTGTAAGATGGAATGTGAACTACTTTTAAATTGTTTTTAATGACAGAGTCGCTTGCAGTACCTGGGACATGACTTTGCTGAACCAGAAGGTCTTGGGTTCTATAAAGTGCTGAATTTTCACAGCCAGGTACCATATCTGCCATACAGTTAAAATGGAAAGAAAAATCCCATGCATTTAATACTTTTGGCTAGAATGATTTTGGACCTGGAGCATGCTGGTCTGATAATGATGGTTTTTCAAAGCAAATGCTTTAAATTCAGCACTTGAATCATTCTATTAAGTTTAGCATCCATAATTGCACTTACTGTAATGACTCCATACAAAGGGAGGCATTTAAAAACTTCACTGCTGCTTTTGGGCCACTATTTCAGCCCATCACAGAATTAGGCTCAAGAGCCTGTGTGATTATTCTGCTTTGCAACGTTGGATATAGGTAATCTTTTCTTTCTTTGGTAGTTCAAGTGAGCATGATGTGGAAATGATTATTAAAAATTTGTATCCATGAATTCTGCCTGTCAAAGAAGCAGGACTCAGGCATGTGAAACATTCAGATTTTGTGTGATTTCATCCACCTGGATTTACTGTTCCAAATTCAAAACACATTAAGATGTCAGATCCAGAGAAGGACTGCAGGAAAATGCAAAATAAAAGCAGAAAACAAAAGGAGGAAATACTTTCAAACAGTGAACTGGCTTAATCAGCCCTTGTACCAGTTAGCTCTTGTAATTCCCCTAGAAGCAGGGATGAATCAGTTCCTGAAAGGATTTCTTCAAAAATTGTTTCTGTTGCCAAATGTTCCCGAGAAACTGAGAAGAAAATTCCAAAGGCAAGCATAGTTGTTCAACAGCCACTGAAAAAGGGGGCACGTTGAACTTAATTGCATGGAATAGCTACAGCTGTCAATACTTTCTTCTCTTTTACAGCATCTAATGTATTCAGATTTTAAGTTTTTGACATGGAAACCTTAAAAGAATTAGAATAATTTCTCTGTTTGGGGGTTGTTTTGCATACAATATATATCAGCTTTGATGTAATTTCACTGGGGAACAAGTTGTCAATCCCTGTGTGTAGTTTTTTGGTTTTTTTTTCCCCCAGAACTTTTAATGTGGTTTTCTTTTATGATGCTCTCTCAGATATAAAGCTACTCTACTTTGGCTACCAACTTAATCAGTCCTCATTATAATTATACTGAGCATATTATCAACTTTGTATTGCACTCAAAATTACTTGCCCCTGGGGAATGATGCCGAGAAGAATATGAAACAGATCTCAGGCAAAACTTGTCTCTCTCACGTTCCTTGCAGATTTAATTTTTCAAGGGCTATCTCTGACACTTGAAATAGAAGATGCTGCATTCTGAAAACTCCTTTCTTGCTGTCTTTTGTATTTGTCTGTGATAGGTTCCAGTTGTCAGCGAAGGCTCCCATGTGCTATGATAATGGCAGTGATAATAATTTTTAGTGTTTACTGTAAGATTGTTTTGCCTCTGTCATAAAGGCTTGCCTGTAATGGAAAATCTCTATTGTACTTGGACTCACTAAATGAATTAAAGCAATGAGCATATACCTGCTGCTTTAGTCCTACTCTCTGCATCATGTCAGCAAATTTAGCTTATGGCAGTGGTAAACTAAAAAGGTATGAGGTAAATTCCTTGCTGAATTCAATGGAAAAAATTCATTTGCTGCCCCTGTTTGCAAAGCTTATATACAGTTGTCTAAATGAACAGTGTGGAAACCAACTGGTTTTACTGCCACACCTTCATTATCCCATTTTCCTATCAAATTATGACCACACTGTGGTAACTCAGGTAATTAAAATTTGTTCTGTATGAGGATCACTGCTCTGAGAGGGATACTGGACATCCTGGAATTGGATCTGTGTCTCACCACTGTTCATTCCTACATATACCAGTTCAGTTCTGCTGCTGGGTGTAGAGACACAAAGTCCAGCCTGTGCCTCATTCTGCCAGTTTCATTTCTCTTCCAGGAAAACATGAGCCTTTGCCAGGACTGGGTTCAACATGGAGTGATTCAGTTTTGGAACTTGCTGCATTTATTTGTGACATTGCAGCAAGTACAATTAATGTTTAAGCTTAATTCAGGACCTGAGAACTAGATAAGTATTTCTGGTGGAGGCACATGCTGTAACCAAAACCCAAAAACCCACGAGGGTGCATTGACTGTCTTCTTTGGTCTAGCAGTCTGTCAGTACAGATTTCCTCACAGATATAAGGAGACTGCTTCTGACTTTTTTCCAGTGAAACAGACTCTAGCCTGATTTTAGATCTAATCCCCAGTTGGTCTGACATTTTTATGTGACATATAGTTTGAAGAAAAATCTGCACAAGTTGCCAATGGTTTGTCTTCTTCAGAAAGAGTGGGAACATTGTGATTCTTTGTCCTTGGTTACCGCTGAAGCTTACAGGTGTTTTGCTGCTGCGGCTTGGATAGGGTAGACATGAAATCCACAGAATGCTACTCCAAAATTCAGTGCTCTAAATGAAAAGATTAACATCCCAAGTTTATACAGTTCAGTCTGAGTCAGAACAAGGTAAACGTGACTTAAGTTTCTCCCTGTTTGGACCAGTGTGTTTTTTAAAGATGTGTTACAATTCCAATCATTCAGAACAGTTTGGATCTGTTTTTCGATTGAGGAAAAGCGCAGCATCGAAAGTACTTATATATACTTAAATTATTTCTAAATCGTGTTATTTAATGTAGTCAAAGGACCCATGTAAGAGAGGGGCCACCTGACAGACTACATTTCCCAGGTTCCCGCAGAGGGGGAAGCAGAGGGCACCACCCGTTCCCGGATAGAAATGCTCGCTGGTGGTGGGCTCTGTCTTTCCCTGCAAAGGCAGATGTGGCTCTGTGTGCAGGTAACCTATCACACAATTCTAACACCTCTTTCCCAATCTCTGCTTTCTCCACTATCTGCTTTTCTTTTAATTAACACTTTTGCTGTAAAAACATTACCTTTTTAAGATACCCTTTTCCTTGATGCTCACTGCTTTGTGCTTTGCTCTAAGTTTCCTGTATGTCCTGGGCTTTGGTAGGCCAAAAGGAGTGTCCTGCTGGCTCTGCTGGTTGTAGCAGAGTTGTGAGCACCTGTGTGTATGTGTACTGGCAGTGACCTGTGTTTCTGCTGCCAGATATTTCCACCCCTTGGTCTAGGCAGTTAGTGAATGCTGTAATTACAGAAAGCTGTTGCATCCCAGTAAACATTAGGTTGTGTGCTAATGAGCTCAGCCCTCTCGTGGAGGGAAGAGACCCTTCTGTGCGCTGTGAGCAGCGATACCCAGGGGTGGTGGTCGCTCCAGGGGTGCAGGAGGAGCGTGGTAAACATCAGCTCTTCGAAGACTTTGCTTCCTTACTGGTTTCCCTGCCGTGTCGTTGGGAGGGAAGGAGAACACGTTGCAGTCCACCCAGCTCCGACGTGGCCTGTGACCCAGCTAATGCTGCTGGCACTGCATGATTTCTGCCTCTGGATTCTCCAGTGTAAGCAGCCAATTTATGGTTCCTTCTTCCACTGAAGGGGGAAGCAGCTCTATGTGCCCTTTATGCCCCACTCGTAAAAGTCTGGACTTAATTTGGCCCATGTGAATTAGAGCTGTAAAAACAAAAGGCAGGTGAGGTTTGCAACGCTGGGCTGACCGAATAAATCACTTCTATTCTTTTTTTCTTCTTTTTTTTTTTTTTTTCTCCTTTTTTTTTTTTTTTTTAACATGTGAATTTGATACTGTGAGCCTTAAATAAAAATCCTCATTAATGAAGGAAAACGAAGGCGGCTCCTGAACTGTGTGCCACAGCCATGTGTGTGACACTCCTCCACTTTATTAGCCTGCTCCGTACCTCACCGTGTTCCCAGCCTGCCCATGTGTTCCCTGGGATGGGAGGGTAATTAGTTCCCCATGCTGGCTGTGTCCTGGGCCTCTCCTGAGCAGAAGCTGACAGCCATGTGCAGCATTGTGCTGTGGAATACTGGTCATTAGGGACAGAGCTGAGATTACCTATCTTATTTCCTTCCTGACCTTAGGTCAGAGCTGAAGCACAGTCCCTGAGGTGAAAGGCTTTTGCTTTGTACCCAGCACTGCCATGCTGAGCAGCTCCCTCAGAGCTGGCACCTCAGGGAGATGGCAGACCTTAAACAAACGTCAGAACTAACAGGGGTAATGGGAATGGAATGGCCCTCTCCCAACAGAAACACACTCTGTCACTTAAGGCCTATGTTAGCAGGAGGGCACTGACAGACACCACGATGTGTGTTTGACATTTCTTGCATTAATTGCAGCCTCAAGTCCACATTCCTCACGGTGTAATTCCAAGTGGGGGCTGGGGGAGGGAAAACCCAACCCCAAACACGTGCAAAAGTTGGAAAATGCTGAATTTCTGGTGTAAAAGGCTATAACTGGGATGGGTGTTTCCCCAGTGCAGGAAATCCCAGGGTGTGGCTGAGCTGGACAGGGTTCTGAGGGTGTAGGTGAAGGTGCTGTGGAACAGAGCTCTGTGGGATGCTCCCACTGTGCCATGTCTGAACCTCCTGGCAGCCAACAGCGCTGACTCTGCTGGAGAGGGTTTCCTATTCCCTGCAGGTGTCGAGAGGGAGGCTGGAGGAGGAGCAAGTTGATGACACCAGGGACCTAACAGGGAAAGACAAGAAAAAGGGCTGTAAGTCATGTTTCTGCAAACAGTGGCCCAGAGCAGCACTGAGCCTGGACTGAAGTGAGATGGCTTCTCTATAATTGGCTCCTCTTGGAACTTTTGGGGCCCAGGGAAGTTGTAACTACACCATTGTAAGTGACATACACTATCAGTTAGATCTTCATAATGATCTGACTCTAGTATAAAAAATTCAAATTAAAGAATAACACATAAAGGAATATTTTCCCCTTTTTTATTTTACTCATTGATCTCCATTAGTGGATTTACACAAGTTTTATATTCTGAGTATGGCAGAAACATGCACAAATAAATAGCATCAGATAAATTACAGGATCACCTCTTAAGATTCCTAGAGCTATAATTAAACCCATGTTTGTTTTACTGAAATTTAGGATTAGCAAATCTTTACATAATACAAGATTTTTATCTTTATATAATTTATGTAATGTAAGATTTTTGTCTCTGTAGCTATATAATTTATGTAATACTATGTACTTGATTAGGCAATGTTAGTTTAAATTCTTCATGGTATTCACTGATTTCATAGCAGTGACTATTTTGTCACAATTCAGCCTGTTATTTTACAGCTGGCTCCTACCACTGCTGGTAGGTAACTATGTGATATATAACTTGCAAGCAGTCCTGCTGTTTGTTACTGGCAATTAATTTCTCTGGTGCCTTTCTTCCATTCAGGCCAGGCCTTTATGTTCTAAATCCAGCTATTCTAATACTCCCCACTTCTGCTGTGTAGAAAAGACTCAGACTGACAGATTATCGCAGGGCAGTTAAGCATGTAATTGCTCAAATGAGTTAAAATCCCTTCAAATATCTGTCTTTGTACCTCATCACACCACTTCATGGACTCAAATATTTGACAATTGATGAAGATAAACTAAAAGGATCTTCATTAGCTACCAACCACCGTGACAAGCTTCTTTCAGCTAAAGGCTGGTGAAGTTTGGGACTTATTATCTACTTAAAAACTGCAGGAAAGCAGAAAAATACTTCAGTGTACTTTAGACTAGAGAAAACTAGAAGCTTACATGGTAGCTGGGGTCAAACAAAACCGTGGTTTGCTAATCTAGAGCTGCACTCGTTACAAATGTGCAGTAAAATACCCATGGAATCTTACAGGATAACAACATAAAGGAAATATTTCAAGCTTCTGAGAGCAGCAATCATCACAGCCTCCCAGCTGATGGTAAATACAGGGATCTTATTCATTGCAATGCAAGTGTGCAGCAGAAATCCAGTTGTTAAATGATGCCCCCCTTTTTATTGCTTTGCTGTTGTGCCCGTGGGAATGAAAACTTTGACTTTTAGTGCAGCCACCTGGATTTCAGGTGCTGTGTCTGAGGATGCTGAACATCCTTACACTTAACAGAAAACTCAGGGCAAGGTGGGCTGGGCAGGTTGAGCTCACAGGCAGAGTATCTGAAGATTCCCCAAGTCATCTTAAATTTTAGACACATCAGTTGTATGATGGCTAGGGGTTTTAAAATCAGCTGATCTTCATGTTGAAGCAGGCTGTTGGAGCAGTGCCAGTGTTACTGGGTGAAAATGTAGCTGCATTGGAGTAAGATGGGGCTGGTGGGTCACTTAGCAGGGGAAAATAATTGTGGTGTCTGCATAGTTCTGAACCAAGTGGAAGAACCTTATCAAACATCAATTTGCTTTGCATTTCTTCTTGAAAATCAGTAGTTTGGGGTGGGCTGCTGATGTTCCATGGGGTGGCTCCTGAGGGGTGTCCCGTGGGTTGCTCAGGGGCTGCCATCCCTCAGGGATGTGTGTGATACTGTGGGATCCTCCACAAATGTCCTCTTAAGGGCTCCCCCCAGGCACATGTCCCTAACCATGTCCCTTCCCTTATCCCTTACCAGTGCAACCACTGAAATCTGTCAGATGAGTTGCAGTCTGTGTTGCATTCTGTGACACTGTGGTACCAAAATTGCCCTAGGGTTAAAAAGAAATAAAGTATTACAGTCCCATTTGTCTAGGTACAGATTATTTTTTTTCTGTTTCAACTGTCTCTATCACATTTATTGGGAATTTAAGATTTTATATAATTCATATCTAACACATTACAGTGTGTGGAAGGTTCTTCTACTTTTATTTAGTGTTTAAAATGGTTTGTTTCTGTGATGACAAGAGCGTTGACAGGACACATCCAGTGCACCTCTGGCCCTATTGAAACAGGGAACTCTGCCAGACTTCTGCTACTGCTAACTCATGGCCAAAGAAAATAAATCTCTTATCTGTGGTGGAACACTGGACTTGTTGTGTTTTAACCTCCCATCTAAAATTAAAATACAGTACTGCACATTTCAAATATATTTCAAAAAAAGTGTGATGCCTAAAAAGCTCTTTTTGATCCTTTCAAGTGTTGGACATTCTTTCATCATCTTTTTAAACAAAACAAAACCAAGCCAACAACTTATCAATGTTTTTTTTTTCCTAGATCCTGACCCAGCTTCTCAGTGACCAGTGTAAAAGCCTCCACTTGTTGAAATTCTCTCACACAGAGATGAAGCTTGGAGTGTTTTGCAAAGGATTCTGCTTGATTCCCTCTGCACATAGTAAGTTGAACTTCAAGCTTGCTATTGAAGTTAATCACACTTTCTCTCATGAGTAAAAATGTTTTTAACATGAAACAACACTCCACTGAGGTTTGACAAACTATATTTTAATTGTAATTGATTTATACCAAAAGATAAAATGAGTTAATTAGGGCATGCTATCAGAATTAGTGGCAAGGGAAATGCTCTGTAAAGCTGGCAGGTGGGGGGTAGGAGATGAGAGATTTTGGAAGGGAGTAGGACTCTGGCATTTGTAACCTCCTAGTGCTGAACTGAGGAAGGAAAATATGCTACCTCTGGCTTTTGCACAGATTGCATGTGTGGATTTTCTGTACCAGAGTCTAGATGGAGGTTGAGTGTAATCCAAAGAGATTTAATTGGATCTGTGTGACTGGTACTCCTTTGTACGATACAGAGAGTATTTTTTTTTTTGTTCCATCAACAAAGTGCTTCATTGCCCTCAGAGTTTCTGCCTGGTGTGAAGGTGGGCTCTGGTTCTGTGAGGCTGCCAAGCTGAGCCTGAGCCAATATGAGCAAGTTTTAGAAAAAACAGCCCCTTATTTATGGGTTATGTTTCTGGTCGTAGCATCAAGTTCCCTTTCAAGCTGTTGTAAGCAGGTGTCACTTTATGCTGTTGGCAGTGGTGTGCAGTGTGTCATGATTATGGCTGTAATTTGGTCATGGAAAGCTTAGCAGAAATCCAGTTATCATGGTGGAGGCATTACAAGGGGTTATCTCATCATCAGAAATGTGTCTTGTGCGGGCTTGTCATTGTGGAGACACAAGTCATGAAAATCAGACGTGAGCTTGGCGTCTCTCGGCTCTTCAGGGGATGTGCTGTGTGGGTAGGGCTGTGTCAGCAATCTGAGGCAAACCCCTTTTCCAATCTAAGCATAACAATAATTGCTCTTGTGTGAAGTGACATACAAGTGTGTTGTACAAAACAAAGCTTTTTATCTGAAAAAAAAACCCCACCTTTTTTTTTCTGTTTTACGTGGAGTGGTTTTCAAGGTGTGTTGAGGTTTAACAATTCCAGCTGTTCTCCTGGTGTCAGACCATTCAAAACACGGGAAGTTGTGTGATATTTAAGCCAAATTTAATTCTATCCCTTGAAGAAATGAGCCTGGAAAGACTGCAATTTAGACTGTCAGTTGCTATGTGATATTATTTCTTCTGTGAGATATCTCCAGAAGATGCTGCACTTCTGATATCCCTGTATGCAGACCACCTGTGGAAGTCACAGGGAAGAACATTTTCCCCTCAGAGAACTCTTGCAAATAATTTAGACACTTTTTTAGTACATATAGTTGCATAACCTGGTTTATTATTACAAGGCTGAAATTTGATGTAAAGAGCTAAGGAAGTTACGTGTATCACTTCAGGGATGATGGTCTAATTCACTCTCCCTGTGGGACTCTGTCACATCATGCCAACATAATGTTTGTAATTTTATTCTTGATTTGGGTAACTGGAGTCCTGCTGTTGTAATATTTGAGATAAACTGATCATTTATGGAAGTTTGATCAGTATAGACTTTAAAATGTTATGGAAGTATTTCCATATGTGAAGAAATCGCCATCCTTAGGAAAGGCTGAAAAGCCACAAATGTTAATTTTGCAAATGAATCTGGGCCATCTGCATATTCCTGTTTGTTGGGTTCAGTTGCCTTGAGACCCTATAGGATTAGGAGAACTGGGTGACTTGGTAAATTTATAGGAGAAATCTCTTCTTAAAATTACAATCTCTTTCTAATCACAGAGAGTTGGTTTGGAAAATACACACAACAAGAGAGAAGGGATTTTGGTGAAATTTAGTGCTGCCCTTTGCATTTCACCTTTGTCCTTCTCATCCATTTGTGGAGTCCTTTCCCCTGTTCCTGTTCTCCTCCCGTGTGACAGGTGAGGTTGGATGTGAGACAGTCAATACAGTTTCTCATGTATATTTCAAAGAACAGCAGTCAATTAACCTTGGGAGAGTTGGACGTTCTCCTGTCTGTAACAATAGGCCGAGATGCTAAATGCAATCAGAGCATGGGGACACAAGGGAAGAGCTTGAGTCTCTCACATGCAAATAAGTCATACTGAGATCCTCTTCCTGCTTTTAAAATCACCTTTTAAAAATGTAATGTCTTTACCAAGAAATGTTCTGATTTGTAGCACTTTTTTTTTTTTCCTGGTGTGGCAGGGCATTATTATTGCTGTTCCAATAGCATCATGTTAAACTCATCTTTTATGAGTATGAGGACAGACAGGGTCATTGATCTGAGTGTATCTAAACTAAACTTGATCAAAGATGCAACAAGGCAATTGGCAGTGGGGTGAGGAAATGGGCTGCATAATCATCCAAAGCCAAGCTCATTAATATTTCCACTGATATGGCCAAATTTTGAGTACTCGGGCTCCTTGCAAGAGCAGCTCAAAGAGCTTTGCAATTTAAAAATCTGGTAAAACCAGAGATACTTCTAAAGCAAGGAGAAGAGTCACTTATCCTAAACTTCCCCTTTGCAATTTGGAACTTTAGAATTATCTTTTGAACTATTTACCCATAACATTGTCAAGGCAGAATTGTTCCTATTTGTTTCTCCTTTATTACAATTGTAGCAGTCACATTTTAAAAAGACTATGGGTATAAAAGCAATGGATTATTCTCTTAGAGGAAAAGTTGTTGTTAGGATCTGACTCATCCCTAAATCAAAGATGAGAGTCTTAGAGTGGGATATGTTGCATTTCAGGAAGTATTGCTCTCAGGTGAGGAGTCCTGTGTGTGTGTATATGTCTGTGAAAGGCATTTTATATGCAGAAAGGATCAGAGGAAAGTAGCAGAATGAAAATTACTTTTTCATATCTGTTAGAAAGAAACCCCTGTAGACGTTGATATCCTTGCAAGGACTCATCTTCACCTTATATAAGGACTGCACTCATCTAGTTATTTTAAATTGGTTGCAAAATACAATTATACATAAAGAAGCACAGTAAAGAGCTCTATCAAATGCAGTAGAGCAGTAAATACTGTTTTCAATTAAACACTAATCTAAAGGATATTATTTCACTGTCCAAGACCTCTCCAGATTTATTTTTTTTAAACAAACGTGTTTTAATTACAGAATTCCATTTGCTGGCTCTGAAAGTTTGTCCTTTTAATGAAGAAGATATTTTAAAATTACTCTCTATAGTTACTTGCAGAAGGCCTCATCCTGAATTTCATTAAGCACTCAAAAATCCCTTTGAAGTTTTCTTTTTCAGTGGAAACATTATCAGGCTCAGAGTTGGTATGCTACTAAAAAAGAGTGTGGGTCAGAATCTCATACTGGGCAAATCAGCACATCTCTGATTTAGATGAAGTTACGCTAATTGAATTCAAATGGGACTCTGAACAACTATTTTAGTGTGTAAAAATGTAGTATAAAATTGTTAAATGTTTTAAAAACACAAACCCGTGTATTTTTCAGCACCTGAATTTTTGTTCAAACAAGATACTCACAAAACACTGAGTTGGCTTCTGCCATCCTTGGAGCTGCTTCCCTCCTTTCCTCATGCTGTATCTAATTATGCTGTGTTTTTTAGAGTTGATTAAACAGTTACCCAATAATGAGATTCAACTGTAAACTACCTCAGGAAAAAACCAGGTAATTGGAACTGTTCTCACCTCAGTGTGACAGCATGGACAAACACCCCTTTTCTCCAGGTCACTGTGGGATGCTGCTAAACAACACACAGCTGTTTGTGGATGCAGTTTTTTGCATGATGTAGATGCTGAGCTGCCTGGATTTGCCATAAAAAGCAGCACTTGTTTAATTTTTCACATGCCCAGAAGCATAGGATGGGGGAAGAGGTCGAAATATGGCTTAGAAAGTTGTTCTACAGTTTTCAGTTGGTCCAATCTTAGATTCTTGTGGTTGGCATTTAGACAGCAAGGAGTCCAAGTACACATGGACTTTGCCAATACTTACGAGTAATTAATAATCACTGAATTCAGTAGGAAGAAATTGCATCTTGGGTCCCCATAGTGGCAGAAGTTAATAATGACTCCCTAGGAAAAGCTTTTTTTTTTCCCTGGACTTGTTCAGGAATGAGGGCTGTTCAAGTGATCAGATGCAGCAACACTAAAACAGTCTTATCTATTTGTGGGTGTGCACATCAGTATTTGTAGACCAATATCAATTCTCCAGACTCACCTGGATCCACCAACCAGGTGGATTCATTAGGGAGTCATTACAGAGAGGAGGTGGAGTGGGAAGGCAGTAGCTTACCAGCAAAACGTTCCTCATACATAGGAATGAATTGCTTTATTCATTTCCAAAAACGAGTCGTGTTTCTCCTTGAAACAGTTGCCTCCTCTTATCTATGTTCAAGGAACGTTGGCCTAAGCAGTGTTGGTTTTCCAAACACCTCTGGAATAGGTGTCCTAATTCCATTAGAGGTCAATAGGCTTTGTATGGCTAAACCCCTCAGAGTCCCCTGAAAATGCCACTTGTAGGACATGGTGTGGTTTAAACAGTTCAAGGCCACTTGAAGGACCCTCCAGATTTCTTTGATCTTTTCCCAAAGAGGTTCCCAGTGTTTTTGAAGGTACAGCTGCCTGTTTAGGAGGCAAAAAGCTGCCCCACACAGTTTGTTTTAACCATCCCAGCCGTTGTGAAGAGAGGTGTCTAAAGCTATAGGTGATATTGGAGCCCAGGCAGGACTTTTCCCATAATCCAATAACATCCAGCCCCTTTGGCTTTGTAATGATTTCTGTCTCTGCTTGTTTCCTTGTCCGGGATTATGACCTCAGGAACACTACTGCTCCACATAAAAGATTACTAGGGTAAAATTCAAACATGTAAGAAACTTGTTAAATGTTGTCAGGGTTTATAATTTAAAACTGCTATGTTATTAGATATTGGAACAGTACAAAAGGTAACTCATGCAAAGGTTTTAACCTCTGGCCCTTTCTATACCAATTAAAGTATAATGTATAATGAAATTTTAATCTCATGTAATTAAGCACAGTATTAATTTTGTAAAACTGGAAAGGCTTTTTAACCTGTATTAATCTTCCTTTTTGAAGAAAGTAAGTGTGTTTCTTACATTTCTTACAAGTTGCATTGTTTCTTTTTAATTAAAGGAAAGAATTAAATTTCTTTGTTTATACAAGTTCATAAAATATTTTTCTCTACATCTCTTCTCCTAGGTTAAATATCAAAAGCAAGTTGTTTGGGTTTTTATTCTTATTAAGAAAAGCATTGTTGAATATCATAGTTTCCTCAGGGTAAGGCAGTAGACTACACAGATTTAATTAATCAAGAATATATTTATACTGTAAAATGTCTAATATATCATTAAATCCTTTCCTCCTTCTTTGAAGGAACACAGTATCTCTGCTCAGAAGGTATTAAGGTTTTAATGAGACTTACGTCATTCATTAATCTTTTTAAATAAAAATTCTTGTAGCATATACATGTATGTGCATTTGCACACCCAAACTCATTTTTAATAAACATTCTAATTTTGCAAGAATCAAGATTTTCAATGACCAAGACCAGAATATGCCCTTATAGGATGGAAAAAGAGATTGTAACATGAGACTGCCAGTAAAATGTCTGAGAAGGGTAGAAGGAAATGTCTGTAGCCTAGCAAGCGCTTTCTTTAAAAGTTAAAAAAAACATATGCAGCTGGAAAAGAATCCAGATTTCTTGAAGACTGGGTCAGCCTTCATCTGATGGCAGACACAGTCAAACCCTTCTAGACATAGGTAGTAGACATGGTCAGGCACTGCAGTGCCTTTTATCTAAACTGCCCCTAGAATATCTTAAAGTATCAAATGTCCCCCCCAGCCCCACACACAAAAATCCAGGGGTATTATTTTTTACTGTCATGTTAAAGGCTACTCCTAAAAAATAAATCCAAGTTTCAGAGTAGGCATTGTGCCTGCTGGTCAGCATGACTTTTGCTAACGTTCCTGCCTTTCTGTTTAAAACAAAAGACAGCATAAAGCATCAGAAATCTGGGGTTACCAAGAGGAGAATCTTTGGCTTTTATCGATACATTCACTAGACTGTCAAATGATGATGGATAGCAGGCAACTAAGATAAATTAGCATCCTGTCAGCCCTGAATAGCGAGGCAAAGTAGCTTTCATCCAGCTCTGTGCTGCTTCCCTCTCTATGGTACAACTGGACAATCCATTTGGAAACACCAAGGCATTTGTTTCACCTGCCCAAATCATAGCACTCCATGGTGTCTCAGGTGCACTTACTAAATCTCATCAGCAGGGTTTAGTGACAGTGTTAAAAGTCCCAATTCTTGATGGAGCTGACATTTTGAGATTTGGGGTGAGGTTTGTTATTAGAGAACATTGGGATGACAAGGTGGTAAAATATCCATGTTTTGGAAATTATGAAGGAATAATGAAGCTGTTTATGAATGGCTGTTAGTTCAATATACTGAAAACAGAGGATAAGGGCTAGTATATTTTTTGGGTGAAAAAGCGAAGTGCTCATGCCTTCTGTATACATATTTGCTTAAAAAATTAGTATTTTTCAAAGGTTTTTTTGTAGAACATAATTTTCTCAGTTCTAAACTCAATGACATAGAAAAGTAATGGGAAGATTGTCTTGATTTGTCCAGTAGCCTGTTGTGGGAAGAGAGCTGAAGGAATCCAAAGGATAAATCTGGTGTTGCCCCTTTTGTGTGTAAAGTTGGTACACTTTTAACTCATCTGTCAGCCTGTGGATTTTGTCATTCTGCTGTGGAGGGCAGAAAAAACCACTGGGCTCAGGCAGAACGGAACATTAGGCTCCTGTAGGTAGTAAAAAGTTCCTCACTGTATTTTCAGCATACTGCCTCAATCTGGCCTTACTCCACCCAGAATCTGTTGTTTCCTTTGAGGGCTTCTTCGATCTCAGTGTAATTAGGAAACAAAAAGTAGGGCTTACAAAAAAAACTCATGTTGATGAGACTCTAAAACCTAGCATAAGCTTATTTAAAGTGAGCAGAGGTATTAGAAAAACATGGAAGCTAAAAGAACAGGAAACAAAATAGGACAATGGAAGGAGGGGGGAAATCAGTGATATTAAAATAAAAAGACTCTGCACTGGGCAAGTTTTCCCCAGATTACCTGCCTTTAATATTAAATTACTGTTTTCTGGAAGGATCATCTGCAAAACTCTGATTTTGTTTCTTCTTCTGTTCATAGTCTGATAATTGAGGCTGAATTCCCTTGTCTTTAATATGCCATATATTCTCCACCTGGCAAAGGACTCAGACAGATACAGATAAATACCCTGTAGACATACAGACAGAGAAACTGCTGTAATTGCTTTCATAATGACTCTCAGACATCAAAGGAAGGCAAATAATGGTATTTAACACTGTTTCCATTCTTTAGCTGAAATCTAATTTTATAGAGTTATTGTCAGGCAGTACAGTGAATGTACAAGTGCAACTGTCATAGTCTACTCATATTAATTAGCTGCCCACAAGAGGTCCAGGATAGTAATGGCAAAGTTCTCCTCATTTCAGATGGTCTGATATTCAGACAGAACCATACGTACAATAGCTTGATTAACATAGTTGCTTAGATCAGGTTTTCCCTAGGAGTATGTCAATTGGCATTTTGAAGAATCAATTAATTAGCACTCCAAATAATCCATTCTTGGGTTAATGAAAGTATTTTGTACAGCTGCAAAAACTTACATGAAATAAAATCCAAGCCTTTCCAAAGTGCTAAGGTGGAAGGCTTGTAATTTGGAGAATGCAGTCCATGTCTCCATGGACAACTTCATAAAAAAAGTTATTAAAAGAAATTCAGTTGACCAGAGCTCATCCAACGGTTGAACTTGTTTTGATTTGTTTATGTTCCAGAGGAGAAAAGTATTCCAGGGTGTATAACAATGCAACAGAAATTAGAACTTTACTGTGCAATAATACAATTAAAATGCAAGGTTAATTATAGTAACCAAGTCTCAGCATTTTGCCTAATGTTCCTCAACTCTTGCGGAAGTTAGATCTTGAAGATAATTTAGTTGATTTAGCTTCTGCAAAGCTTTACTCCTGTAAATAGTCAGTCTAGACCCAAGTGGTTACTTTCACTGAGATCACTGAATTTTCTGTTGGTAGCCCAGAAGGCTTTAAAATTAATGGAATCACTTACTCAAGCAAAATTCTTTTAAGGGAACTTTCAGAAATAGACTTCTACTTTCAACTCCCCTGGCAGTGAGATTTGAATCTTGCACAGTTGGAAATTGCCCATGGGAGTGAAGATTTTAATATTTCTTTTAAATTGCATCTGTAAAAACATAGCATTTCTTGAAAGACAAATGCCCTTCATAGCAGGATTTTGTTATGCTTTAGACTCTTAGCAACTTACAGACAATTTTCAGTAGTTTCTGTCACATACTTTCTCCTGGTTTCTTTGAAGGCAATTCACCACTTTTTGCTCTTGATGACTGATGTGCCGAGGTGGAGTGTTTCCATGACAGTCTGAGCAGGTTTATGTGCAACTCCAGACTCAACCTATCCCAGGCTTTCTGAAAATCAAGGCATCCTGTCGCACCAAAAAGCACAGCGATTAATTAAGCAATTAAATATTCCATGAAATACTTGGATATAAATACTAGAATTCACCTACACTATTTATAATCTACACCAATAGTAGTAATGATCTGATTTTTCTCACTACCCATCATTCTTGAGTTCCAGCTAGGCCTTTTTAGACAACTTTTTGACTTGTTTGCCTTTCCAACTTCCTGCTTTGTCCTTCGCTTCGGGGAAAGCCAATAACAACAACACCTCACACAGAAAAGCAGGTGTCTTTCACCTATGCAAAAGTGAAAGGA